>JABASI010002246.1:0-20465 GCA_019776505.1 Tomocerus nigrus
CAGTTGTATTGTGAGGCAGAAAGTATGTAACGTTTACTACACAACACCTATCTATTCTATACTAGTATCACCTGCATTATTTGTAATTTTTAGTAATTATTAGATTAATTATCTATTACCTACCTATACTTATGGTCAGTTATGGATAGAAAGAAACTTGAAGGATGAGTAGTATGTACCTATACTGTATTTTTAGAAGCAATACCCGAAAATTCCAAACAGGTTAAATCATTCATTAGATAATCCGTTACTCTCACATTCTATATAACTGTTTTAATCCTTTGTTGTTGCTAATAAAAATGTTATACAGACGACCTTACACAAGGGCTATAATGTTTCTGTGTCTGTGCATATTACTTCTTATGAATGACTGTGACATTTACGATATATTATACTTATACCTAATACCTACACAACTTTTAGAAGGCAGATTGCAGTTGTGGTTAATTACGGCTTCTCGATTAATCATTTTTAATCCCATCCCCATCCATGTCATTAATCGATGGACGTTAGTGGTTTTTAAGTCCATGTCCTTTGACATTGATGCTGATACACACTTGAACAAGTATCTTGTATGCGATTAGTGATATTAGTGCGAACGCGAACGAAGATACGATGCGTGATGTATGTATATTATTGTATATTCACATGAGAAGTCGATTGGTATTCTGCTATTCTGTGATCCTGGTACAGTTTTACACATCCTCATTATATGCACATTATAATAATAATATTATTATCTACCATGCACAAGTACTAAAAAAGATCTGATTATGTAACCATCAATTAAGCATAATACCTATACTATAATATAATAATTTTACTTTTTAATGGCAATTATACTTTAGTTAGGGACGTACTGAAAGTTAAATGCTAAACTCTCTTTCATGTCATTCATATTCATGACCATCTCACATTGTTTGTGCTGATTTGATAAACTGTGGATGGATCGGAATAATAGATAATTTTTTGATTGGCATTTGAAGACACAGTCAAGCATGTAATTACGAGCACCTGATAAACTATGTGTCAAAGATTATGTGATGCTGTTACAATTACATATAAAAGGTTTTACGGCAATCTTTAGCTAGTATTTTCTGGCATTTCGTTCTAATTTCATCAAACCCATTCCCGATATCATGGCCAAATTTACAATTGCCGTTGCGAGCCTTGCACTCATTGCTCTGGGTAAGTGAACCAAACCATGTACTTTTATATTGAAGGCAATTAAATAATAGATCTGTTTCCTATTATTCTACTTTCTACCACTGTGACAAAAAAATATATTGAACTTTTTATTTTTAAGTAACGAAAATCTGGATTTTTTCCTGTCTCATGCTTTATTTTATACTTAGCATAATAATGCAATTACATACATGTATGTATTTGTTACCCAGATTAAACTACTAAAAATTGTATTAATTAAGCGTATATTTATAAACAATGTATAGTTAGTGCCTATCCTTGGGATGCCGAGCCACGTGGGGACCAATGGTGGGTAGACAGACATAACGCATTTGTCCAGAATACTGAAAACAATGCCGGAAACATTAATGTACTGTTTTACGGAGATTCCATCACCGAAGGTATCTATATAAAAATACTTAATAAGAATTTAATCTATCAATGACAAATGCTTTAACAATACAGTAAAAAACTTCATATTGATAATTCTTAAAATGGAATTAAAGATAAAATTGTCAATAAAATGTTCTTCAGGTTGGGGAGGAGAAGGAAGACTCGTCTATGACCAATACTACGCTCCTTTGGGAACAGCTAACTACGGGATCGGTGGAGACCAAACACAGCATTTGAACTGGAGAATTTACAATGGAGAAGTTGATGGTTTGGCTCCTAAGTTAACTGTAATCAAAATTGGGACGAATAATCTAGGAGGTTCTAACGACAACGACATCTCCGCTGGAGTTCTTTCTGTTGTTCGCTCAATCTTGTTCAAATTGCCCAACACAAAAATCCTTCTTTTGGGAGTTCTACCTAGAAACAATGCCGAATTAAATGCTCGTGTCCGAAATATCAACAGCCACATTCAAACAATTGCCGATGGAAATAAAATCCGCTACTTAGATATGTTTGAGACTTTTTGCAAGGGAGAAGCTGACTTTGAAACTCATCTTTACACGACCGATCTCCTTCATTTGTCCGCAGCCGGCTATCAAGCTTGGGCTGAAACTATGGCTCCTGTCTTTAACGAAATGATGGAAAGTTAAATTATTGTCATACATTTTTAATTGTAATAAATTATACAATATAAAAGTACTAACTATGTACTTTTATCTTATATCACAACATTATTTCATTCGCATTACAACAGTACTACACAATTCCGTATCATTCCATATTTTCATAGCGCATAAATGTAACATCCAAAACATTCATTACTGTATGGATACTCAAGGAATGCAGAAAAGTATATAATATTTGTACTTTATATAAAAATTCAGCAGTATTATACAATAGATATAGAGTACGTAGGTACACAAAAACTGGTTACACTTTTATTTATCTAGTACCTTTACAAAGCAAAAAAAAAAACCCCGAGAACTATTACAAATAATTAAAACCAAATTCGTTAGAGTAATTTTCCATTATATTACTGTGATTCTCCATTCCATTATAAATATGCAATGAATGGTTTATGTGCAATGTTCTTTACTGTGTTACCTATACATTATATACACTAATACATTTACATTACAATTACACTACAAAATGAAGACGTTGTGACAAATTAAAAATTACCATTACACTAAAAAATGAAGACGTTGTGACAAATTAAAAATTACAATTAAAGTTATCTTTGGTCAATCCATACATTTTTGAAGTCAAAAAATAGATTTTATTGATTTGTACGTATTAAAATTTTATAGTAGATGAGTTAAGAACGAATTTTAAACGCAAACCAGTACTAGCCAAGCATTCCATAAATTGTAATATTTTTAGGATTTAAAAATATTATAATTCTATTTCATAATGTACAATGCAAGGGGCAAATATTAATACGCCATACACTATGTAATATATTAATTTACGATAACTTGCTACCACTTATTACTTCACTGTTATAAATGCTCATTAAAGTTCTAATCAAAATTAAATGGGGACACATGCTTAAATGGAGGCCTTTTAGTGGGGCCGACCGAAGCGTGAACTGGGTGGCTTTAATGGCACAGCTTGAGATGAAACGACCCCAGAGTTTTGACTATTGGCCTGAGAATGATTATCAAAGATCTGCGAAAAAACGAAATAAGACTTAGTTAGAAGGCAACTAAACTTTTAAAATGCATTGTAAAACACTAACAATTTCATTTAATTAAACTCACAAAAACAGGAATATCAACTTTTCGAGTTTGTCTTCTGTCATCTTGAGTTGGCTCTATCGGCTCTAGTACCTTACGAGTTTGAAAAGCTTTAGAAGGGTCAAATCGTTTTTCTGGGACCAACTTTCCGTCTTTTAATTTCTGGTTTTCTGCTTTCAAGCTCTTGATGCTTTTTTGTAACTTTTCATTTTCCTATTTACAAATATAATACAATATATAGATACAACTATAGAAATCGTAATAGTAATAACATAATAATTTTAAAGATAGTAAGATAGAGAAATGGTAAAAACGTATAACAATACGAAACCAGGATATTAAATGTGCCAAAATCTTCTCTTACCGATTGGAGATCCAAATTTTTATTTTTCAAGTCGATTACATGTCTAATTTTTTGCTTTTGATTTTGATGGCCCACGAGGTTGGCATACTTTTCGGCGAGTGCCCGAACCTCAGCTTCTCTTCCTTGAAGTTGTAACGAAAATAATTGCTTCTCCGCTTCATACTCCTGAAGTTGTCCCCGGAAAGGACCAATTAGATTATTTAACTGTTTATTTTCATTTTCCAAATTGGAAATCTTTTGTGTTAGGTCATCATTCATATTTTTATTTTCTTCGTTCAATTGAGAGATCCTAAGCATATACTTATTCTCCATGTCCAACCTATTTCAAATAATGGCAATCGTTATTATTGTTGTGTTCTACATTATCACATGTTTGCATTTAATCAGAATTTGTATTTTACGAAAACATTTACTTACATAGTGTCCACAGCTTCCCGACGCTCAGCTTTCAAAGTGGATATCTGTTCCGAAAGTTTTAACACAGAACTTTCCAAATCAAATCTGGATTGCATTTCCTTTTCGTATTCGGATTGCAGCAACGAAATCTTTTCCGTGAGGTTGTAAATACTATTCGCTGAATCTTGAAGCTCAACGGCAAATTTACTATTACTGTTTTCCAGCCTACCAATGGCATCACGAAGCTCCTCATTTGCTATAGACATTTTACATATGGACTCCTCTGCTTTTAATCGCGATTGAATTTCAGATTCACGTTCTGCTTTCAAAGTTGATTTTTTTTCTTCTAGTTCAGCAATTGTTTGAACGAGTTCTTCCTTCACCGTAGACAGTTTTTGCATAGAATCCTGGGTTTGAAAGAGCTTTTGAATTTCAGATTGAAGTTCTGATTTCAAAGATGAAATATTTTCTTCTTGTTCCGCAATTATTCGAACAAGTTCCTCCTTCTCTGTAGCCAGTTTACCTATGGACTCCTCTGAATTTAATCGCGTTTGAATTTCTGATTCTAGATGTGATTTCAAAGATAAATTATTTTCTTCGAGTGCAGAAACTGATTGACCGAGTTCCTCCTTCTCTGTAGACAGTTTAACAATGGACTCCTCTGCTTTTAATCGCAATTGAATTTCCGACTCAAGTTGTGAATTCAAAGACAAATTATTATCTTCTAGTTCAGAAATTGTTTGAACGAGTTCCTCCTTCTCTGTAGCTAGTTTTTGCATAGACTCCTGGGTTTGAATGTTCTTTTGAATTTCAGATTCAAGTTGTGAATTCAAAGATGAATTACTTTCTTCTAGTCCAACAATTGTTTGACCGAGTACATCTTTCTCTTTTGACAGTTCCCCTATGGATTCCTCGGTTTTTAATCGGGACTGAATTTCAGATTCAAGTTGTAAATTCAAAGACAAATTATTTTCTTCTAGTCCAGCAATTGTTTGACCGAGTTCCTCCTTCTCTGTAGACAGTTTTATTATGGATTGTTCCGCTTTTAATCGGGATTGGGTTTCAGATTCTAGCTGTGAATTCAAATACGAATTATTTTCTTCGAGTCCAGCAATTGTTCGACCGAGTTCTTCCCTGTCTGCAGCCAGTTTACCTATGCATTCTTCCGCTTTTAATCGTAATTCAGTTTCAGATTCAAGTTGTGAATTCAAAGACGTATTACTTTCTTCCAGTCCAGCAATTGTTTCACCGAGTACTTCCTTCTCTGTTGACAGTTTACCTATAGACTCCTCGGCTTTTAATCGCAATTGAATTTCAAATTCAAGTTGTGAATTCAAAGACGAATTATTTTCTTCGAGACCAGCAATTGTTTGAACGAGTTCTTCCCTTTCCGTAGAAAGTTTTTGCACAGATTCTTGTGTCTCAATGAGCTTTTGGATTTCAGATTCAAGTTGTGAATTCAAAGACGAATAATTTTCCTGTAGTCCAGCAATTGTTTCACAGAGTTCCTTCTTCTCTGTAGACAGTTTGCCTATCGACTCTTCCGCTTTTAATCGCGACTGAATTTCAGTTTCAAGTTGTGAATTTAAAGTTGAATTATTTTCTTGTATTTCAGAAATTGTTTGAACGAGTACTTCCTTCTCTGTTGCTAGTTTTTGCATAGACTCCTTTGTTTGAATGTGCTTTTGAATTTCAGATTCAAGTTGTGAATTCAAAGACAAATTATTTTCTTCTAGTCCAGCAATTGTTTGACCGAGTACTTCCTTCTCTGTTGACAATTCAGCTATGGAGTCCTCGGCTTTTAAACGCGACTGAATTTCAGATTCCAGTTGTGATTTTAAAATTGAATTATTTTCTTCCAATCCAGAAATTGTTTGACCGAGTTCTTCCTTCTCTATAGATAGCTTTTGCATAGACTCCTGGGTTTGAAAATGTTTTTCAATTTCAGATTCAAATTGTGATTTGATAGACGAATTTTTTTCTTCTAGGTCAGCAATTGTTTGAAAGAGTTCTTCCTTCTCGGTAGACAGTTTACCAATGAACTCCTCGGCTTTTAATCGCAATTGAATTTCAGATTCAAGTTGAAAATTCAAACTCGAATTATTTCCTTCCAGTGCAGCAATTGTTTGACCGAACTCCTTCTTCTCTGTAGACAGTTTTTGCATAGACTCCTGTGTTTCAAAGTGTTTTTGGATTTCAGATTCAAGTTGTGATTTCAAAGATGAATTATTTTCTTCTAGGTCAGCAATTGTTTGAACGAGTTCCTCTTTCTCGGTAGACAGTTTTTGCATAGACTCATGTGTTTGAGTGTGCTTTTGAATTTCAGATTCAAATTGCGATTTCAAAGTTGAATTGTTTTCTTCTAAGCCAGCAATTGTTTGAACGAGTTCTTCCTTATCTGCAGCAAGTTTACCTACGGACTCCTCCGCTTTTAATCGTGATTGAATTTCAGATTCTAGCTGTGAATTCAAAGATGAATTATTTTCTTCTAGTCCGGCAATTGTTCGACCGAGTTCTTCCTTGTCTGCAGCCAGTTTGCCTATGGAATCTTCCGCTTTTAATCGTGATTGAGTTTCAGATTCTAGCTGTGAATTCAAAGAGGAATTATTTTCTTCGAGTCCAGCGATTGTTTGAACAAGTTCGACATTTTCTGTAGAGAGTTTACCTATGCAATCCTCGGCTTTCGATCGAGTTTGGATTTCAGATTCCAGATGTGATTTCAAAGATAAAATATTTTGTTCTAGCCCAGAAACTGTTTGCCCGAGTTCCTCCTTCTCTGTAGACAGTTTGACAATGGATTCTTCCGCTTTTAATCGCGTTTGAATTTCAGATTCAAGTTGGAAATTCAAAAACGAATTATTTTCTTTCAGTTCAGCAATTGTTTCAACTAGTTCGATCTTCTCTGTAGACAATCTACCTTTGGACTCCTCGGCATTTAATCGAGACTGTATTTCGGATTCAAGTTGAGATTTCGAATACGAATAATTTTCTTCTAGTTCAGCGATTGTTTGAATGAGGTTTTCTTTCTCTGTAGACAGGTTTTGCATAGTCTCCTGGGTTTGTAATTGCTTTAGAATTTCTGATTCAAGTTGTAAATTCAAAGTTGAAATATTCTTTTCTAGTCCAGCAATTGTTTGATCGAGTTCCTCCTTCTCTGTAGACAGTTTAACAATGGACTCCTCTGCTTTTAATCGCGACTGAATTTCAGATTCACGCTGTGCGTTCAAAGACGAATAATTTTCTTCTAATTCCGCAATTGTTTGAACGAGTTTTTCTCTCTCGGTAGACAGTTTTTGCATAGTCTCTTGGATTTGTAATTGCTTTTGAATTTCAGATTCAAGTTGTAAATTCAAAGATGAAATATTTTCTTCTAGTTCAGCAATTGTATGACCGAGTTCCTCCTTCTCTGTAGACAGTTTACCAATGAACTCCTCGGCTTTTAATCGCGATTGAATTTCACATTCCAATTCTGATCTGATAGATGAATTATTTTTTTCTAGTCCAGCAATTCCTTCCACTAGTTCATTATTTGCTGTGTAAAGTTTTTCCATGGACTCCTGGGTCTGTGACCGCAATTGATTTTCAGATTCTTTCGACTGGAGAGACGAATTATTTCTTTCCAATCCATCAATTTTACCAACCAATTCGACATTCTGTGTAAACTCCTGAGTCTGGACATGTCCACGATTACTCCTAGGAATTCTTGTGTCTGACGAAGACCGCAATGATGCAGCTGAACCGTATCTGGAACGGTCAGTACTTTGGCTCCGTCGCTCACGTTCTCTATGAATTCTTTGTAGCGTAGTTGTGGTTGTGGGTTTCAGGAATTCAGGAAATCTCTCCGACTTCAGCCAAATTCCCTTACGCTGAGCACTGGCTATAGCTAAATCTGTCTCATATTTTGGGTCGTAACGTCCTGGTCCCAAAGTGGCAGTTGGATCTGTCATGCATAAGTAAGTCAGGTTAAAACAACATAAAATATGATATTTTATTATTTAACAATAAAACAATAAAATTAGAAATGAAATAGCATGCTTTATTATCTTATTTTATTTATAGGCTATAGACTACAGGGGCAACAAGTAACAAGTACAGCAGAATGCAAGATTTTAACTAACATTTACCATTTTCAAAAGTTTTTTATATTATCAATTACCTTTAATGTCATTAAATCGGGTTATTTTTGCTTTATCGAAAGACATTTCGTCCTCCTTGTTGACAGATTACTTAATATCCGTCAAAACGATCCAGATGATCAATTAAGTTCAAAGTTTAACAGTCAGCTCAGCTGTCAGCACCACTAATAATCAATCCTCAATTTAAATTATTTGAACCAATATATAGCCCCCTGGAAGAAACAAAATTTCAACAAAATTAAGTAGCACAAGAGGCAAATAATCAGAATCAGAGATAATCAAATCAACGCTGCTGCAACTCACCAACCAATCACTCAGTTTATGGTTCAGTTTCCAGTTTTCAGCAGTGCAGTTTCCAAGATTGAATATTTCGAGAAAGTAAACAATCTCGTCGTACGTAACTTTGTAATTTGTCTGCACTCAGTCAGTAATAAAATTCCACATAAAATAAATATACAACAACGGCTGACGACTGATGGCTCATTGATTGACGAAAGATTGCATTGAGACGACCAAAGAAAGATTGAGATAACCGTTTATTATTTATATCCGATTTCAAGGAGTACTAAAGGCGCCTGGATGTGTGACACGCCCAACTCAAAATTTGAACCAATAGACACACAGACGTGTAAGCCGCTAGCCAATCCGAAGCGGGCGACCGTTGATACTTTATACACAACAACATCAAGTAGTAGGAAAGAAACGGTCAAATTCAAGTATGAGAAAGGGTGAAAGTGAAACTACAAATGGAAAATGATACGTTTCGTCATCTACGGAATGTTTCAGCAACTAATACCGGTGAGGTCAGGCGGATGAATTCAAAATTGCGGAAGTGGCATATTATCAAGTAATGTTAAAGGTGGACAGTTGACCCTCCCAATTTGGCAGCCCATACAGTTTGTTTTTGTGCTAGTGCTAATTGCAATTAGGTAAGTCATCATTTTTAATTTCTTTTATTTATTCGCATATTCAACTAATATTTTGACGAGTATGATAGGGATCTGAATGTTTTGCTATGCTTAATATTTTACACAAAAAACTAATCTCGCTATTCAGAGTCTTATCCACTTTCTGTTTAATGTTTACCCCTATCGTTCTCCTTTAATGACATAATAATGACATGATTTTATTATTTCTTGTTACTCATTTCCCCACATTCTCATTTTCTTGTCAAATCTCTTTTGACGTAAGTAGCAAAACTTATAAGCACTTATTATTTTAGTACATTAGTAAAGTTTTGCGGGTGTTTCGAAAGGTGAATCTGTCACATTAGCAATTTTTTATGATTTGTTTATATTCAATATTATATGACCTTATTAATTATTATTATTGTTTTGCCAGTTTTAGCCATTAGTTATACATTAGGCGTTCATCAGGTGTCCGGGGGCACGTTTGTAGGTCGTGTGTCGTGTCTGTATGTGCGACTCTAACTCGTTGTTTGTCATTTGTCAGTTTCATAAGGGGAAACTTTATGATGAAAAGAAAGTGGTCACTGTCAATGTCAAAGTCAGGCAACGGAATTTTATTAGAATTTGAATTGACAATTTGTAGATACAGATGCACATTCACATAATAAATAAGAGTAATAAGAATCTGGGGCTTGAATAAGTTTTATAATATTGAATGTGCAGTTATATAGGTTATGACATGACTATGACTTTCACAAAGCGAAAATATCAAGAAAAAATAAATATCTAAGCAATATTGTAGATTTTAATGTGAAAATCGGATCATAAAACGGTGAACAAGCAAGACATTTCTTAACTACATAGCTATGTAACATAATTTTATAGAGGAAATAGTTGTTGTAATGTAACAATCATAGTATAAGCATTATAAAGGCAATAGTTAAGAAGGTTAATAATAGTAATAATAATAATAATATATTATTGTTATGATTTGCTAAGTTTAAGTGTTAAGTGCATAGGATTAGGATTAGGAACTTAATCTAATCTTTTTTCACTTTCTTTCTTCAGGTTGAAGAAGAAAATCACATAGGAAGTAACTTTCGGTGGTGTACGTAAATATTTAACTGATACCAAGTTGCCCGCTGTCAGCTGTATGCGAGAACGTAATATTTCCTTCAAAAATAGTTAAGCCTTCACTGAAAACTGCGTATTGTGGTTTTTCAAAATGGTAGGTTACAATTTTCATGAATTTTCCAAATATTAGTTTATTAGAGTCAAATTTAAAATTATGACAATTCTTGTATTTCAAATTATTAACTGTTAACTCATTGCAATTAAAAACTTGTTTTCTAATTTTTGATAGACTGAGCAACAGTTAGACTGTTCGCTGGATTTGATGAGACGCTTGCCTCCGCAGCAAATTGAGAAAAACCTGAGTGACCTGATTGACTTGGTGCCTAGTCTTTGCGAAGATCTCCTCTCTTCGGTTGACCAGCCACTTAAGATTGCCAGAGATAGACAGGTTGGAAAGGACTACCTGTTGTGTGATTACAATCGTGATGGCGATTCTTATAGGTATGTATTTTTATTTCAACAATTTGCAGTGACAATGGTATTAGTACTTGGCGGCTATATTTTTCGGTTTTAATATTGGTTCCTGGATGTGTGTAGTATGGTTGGTATTGATAGAGCATTACCAAAATTACCATATGTGGCGACTAAACCACTGTAGGTGTTATAGTGTAGTGTAGTGGTTAGTGCATCAGCATTAATAATTTAATAATTTGAACTTGATTTGTAATTTAGGTTTTAAATCATTAGTTTTTACACATAAGTAGTCCCAAGTCCAACCCAATTGTATATTTAAATCCTCTGATGTCTTTGCAGGTCTCCATGGTCAAATACGTACGATCCACCCTTAGAGGATGGAGCAATGCCTTCAGAACGACTTCGGAAACTGGAGGTTGACGCTAACGCTGCATTTGAACAATACCGTGAAATGTATTTTGAGGGTGGTGTGTCTTCCGTTTACTTATGGGATTTGGAACATGGATTTGCAGGTAGGATTAATTGTAGATTATCTGCCAAACACTTATCGTCCATGCATGTATTTTTATGAATTATTGTAATGAAATAATGTGTTTTATCATTAAAACTCATGATGTAATCGGATAGTGATTGTGGGGACATGCTCTTCTATATTTAATATGATCTGTATCTTTGTATCTTAGGAGTAATTCTGATAAAGAAAGCTGGCGACGGATCCAAAAAAATTAAAGGATGTTGGGACTCTATTCATGTCGTAGAGGTACTCGAAAAGACTACTGGAAGGTCCGCACACTACAAATTGACTTCAACTGCCATGCTATGGCTCCAAACACACAAACCTGGATCCGGGACTATGAATTTAGGCGGAAGTCTTACTCGTCAGGTAATGAATTTGTAAAATTTTGTTAAGGTTTTGAGTTTAAATGTTATTTTTAAAATTGAGAATAGACATAATATACTTTTCTCGTTTTTTTCACGTTTTTAGTCGGAGCAAGACCTACAGCTAAGTGAAACAACACCACATATCGCAAATATTGGTAAAATGGTGGAAGATATGGAGAATAAGATCAGAACTACTTTAAATGAAATATATTTTGGTAAGACTCGTGACATAGTGAATGGACTTCGATCTGTTCATCCTCTTTCTGATCAACGAGCCAAGGCTGATTTGAAGAAAGACTTGGCAAAAGCACTTCAAAGGCGACAAGCTAAGAACTCAGAAAGTAACAACTAACAGAAAACTTTAATTAACGTAATAATAATATATAATATTATAACAATACTTTATCATCAGTTGTTTACTATTAATTACTGCACCATTACTACACTGTCATTACTACTACATGTTTAATCAACTTGGGGTTGAATCGTGCATATGTCTTAGATTTTGAATAAACGAACCCCCAAATGAACAAAGGATGAACGAGTGTAATTGTAGTAGTGAGCAATATCACAGTGTGTTGACAGTGGGTTTTGAATGCATGCAAAGAATCATAAATCCTATATTACCTATATTATATGTACTATAGTTATATATAAAGTAGGTAGGTAATAGTTATATTATGATATACCTAACCTAAGGTAATTAATAGGAATTTTAAGACGAATCATCACAACAATTTTTTTGTCAAAATAATAGTAAGTTGAGCCATGATAAAATACCTTCCTATAAATAGACAGTGTAATATAATTCTAAAATTATGGTAATATTGGAAGAGCCAGAGCCCATGAAAATATGAATTAATTTATTTGTACAAGAAAGTTGTTAACAAAAGTTTTTTAAAAATTCATAATTTTCACCAATGATAAGATAAACAGACTAGGCTAATCTGACATGATTACCAATATTATAATTCAGTATATACTAAATGTGCAGAACAACTTGATACATAAAATCGATCCAAGTATTGTCTACAAGGTCGATTTGAGAAACATTGAAATGCATACATACCCCCATGATGCTATTGCAATATTATATCTTCCTAAATAAATAATACATATAAATGCAGTTTTAAGATACTAATTTAATTATTAATTGGGAAAGTGGGATTTAGGAGACTGTAAACTACCTGTTACCACTTGCCTAAACACTTTGAATTAAAATACTAGCTGTTTGCAATCAAAGAGGGCGAAATTCTCTTGATAACATTTTTTTGACTTAAAACTAGAGAAGCCACTTGCTACGCAGTTGCCTAAAAATACTGAAAATAAATAATACACACTTAAAATGAAATAAGATCTATTGCTATGATGTACTTAAGGAAATCCTGATTAATTAATGAAAAACTATCAATATTGAAAAAATACGAAAGCTCCCAATCAAAGCGACACTTTCGCATTGTATTTTGGTAAAAATATTAAGTAAATTAATATGCAAATTCATAATTACTACAAAATAATTACCTAGTTGAATAAACATGCTGTATTATTCAACCATTTGTATTCCAATTGACATTCTTTTATTGGTAGGTAGGTAAGTAGGTAGATGTTAGGTACAGTGGTTGACTTAATCCAGAGTGCTAAATAAAAATGTCATTTGGTTACCCTTGAGTTTTGCGTTGCTTTATACTATGAATGTTTTGTTTCCTAATCGTAAGTAATACAAAAAGTTCTGTTTTTACGGTGTATTTAGTATGCTTATTAATAATACAATTGTATGTATTTATATCAGTAGCAATTAGCCAAGTGTAGATACATTAAATGAGCCATGATTGCGTTGCGTTTTGCATTGCCGTTGTTTTGTGTGATAGGAAATGAATGTCTATGTAGTACTTATCTAGAATAATTTGCCTATTTCACTATTAATTTTAGTTATTATTAGGTGATTAATAATAGTGTAGCCTAAATTATTCTACAATGATGTACTACTAGATTTTAGATATCAATTCATGTAATAATTATCAACTTATGTGCTAAAATGCAGTTTTTTTTGTATTAGTGCTTTTATGCATGTCGACTTCATTGGTCGTTTATCGTTCTCTATGAATATTTGATTCATTATTTTTCATTTCCTAAATAAATGCTCAACTTCAAACAGTGAACTTTGACTTGAGCTATTTTATCAACCACTTATGCAAAGTAAACAGAAAGTTATAATTGCTCAAGACTATTCTAACAAGCGAGTTATAGTGGAGGTGTACAATAATTCGGTTTAGTTCGTTCTACATACTACAAATACAATAATTAATTATTAATTATTATTACAAATCATTTTCCTGGCTATAATGATGATAAAACCAAAAATGTTTAGTTACACCCGTTCTAGTAATTGTTTCTTTAAAATCGTACAATTTGATAATTTAATTTCACTATCTTTTTTGTATACAAATGTTTCTATTTCTTATGTTTCCTCTACTACGTGCATCAATCGGTACCAAAACTATCTATACGATTAATTGTATTAATGCTGAATAGTTGATGGTATCAGAGTTATGGTAGTGAGAAGTACGCAGTTCGAAGATGCAATATTTTAAGGTGTGCATGAACGAAGGAACTCTGATATCTGAGTACCTACGTACTGTATACTTAATAGGAGGCTGAATGAGTACTGCATAAGTACTACCGTTTGTAATTCTAG
Source organism: Tomocerus nigrus (assembly GCA_019776505.1). Taxonomy (NCBI): domain Eukaryota; kingdom Metazoa; phylum Arthropoda; class Collembola; order Entomobryomorpha; family Tomoceridae; genus Tomocerus; species Tomocerus nigrus. The sequence goes on from JABASI010002246.1 coordinate 14,247, forward strand.
TAAACTAACCTGTTATAATTATTGTTATTATTACTGTACTATTCTTCCTGCCTCCATAATATTATTATATACGTCATAAGTTGTAACTTTGTATTGTAATTATATTATGTCCCTTTCGTTTGTATTATTTTGATTGTATGTATGTTTGATTTGAGTTACCCAAAGCGTACGTAATGTAACTGATAGGATTCAGTTCGGTAATTCACCTATTTAAAACATTTTGTTGTACTATTAACTGTATATTTAATAAATAAATACTGCTATATGTAGAAGGAATTGGTCGTTTCCGTTTCATTTATAAATACTACAAGCATTTATATAAGTTCACTAATTTTGGCAGCACGGTTTCTCCCAAGATTGCTAGGATAAAATTTTGCACCTTGTTCGTCACTTTTACTTTCTTGCGTGGTATGTAATATGCAAACTATACACATGTTTCTCATTATGCATAATTAAATGCATTTGAAACAATACGAAACGTTACATTTATTTTAGTCACTCTAAAACAATGATTACACACATTTGTATTGGAGAAAGGTGATAAAAGGTCACAAATTATACACAAGGGATTTACATGCTCATACTACACTAACTAGTATGGTACGACAAGTACATAGATAAAATGACAATCAAATAATAATATTTCTTGACGAACTTTTACAGTTCGGTAATAGTAATGCTTATGTTCGTTAGATTTAGTTATGATTTAAATTGTTCCCAGGAAATATATTTTGTAACTCTGACTCATTACGAACCGGTAACTTAGCACAGGTCTTTATAAAGTTTACTGACAAACAAACACATCTTAGACAAGTGAGAATGTGAGAAAGAGTCGTTTGCTTTGCACGCTCGGAGTAAATACTTCCAAGAATTTTTAATTTGCCTTATTATTGCCATGAAAAAGAAACAAACTCTTGGACATATCTTTTCTACCCATTTGGAAATGATTGTGACTTTTTAAGATGATAGTTAGGTATATATCTTACTGTACTGTACATATATGTACTGTGTACAGCGTACACACTTGCAAAAAGAAACTCGAGATTTATTTTGAGAATAGACATTTTTTGCAGCTCTAATCTGACTCTGTGCTATTGATTGTAATCTAACTATAGGTACTTGTTTATTAATTATTATTAAAATACCGGTTTTGTGTGCGTTTCATTCTACTCAGGTACAGGTTAATAACGATAATAGACATCCGCGTGTAGCAGTAAACCAAAATGGGATAAAATTCTTAGCTCAGGTAAAAAGTAGGTAGGATTTAATTACCTTCATCTTAAAATTCCGAAACTGCAGCATTTTTTCATTTTAAACCTTCAGAGAGGTGCTTATTTGTACGAAGAAACAGAATATAATTAATTGGGAAGCATATAGTATACTCAGCTACTGGGTCTATGGAATTTCGACCGTGAGAACTATGTTCACATACAACTTTCTCTTTCCATATGCTATCTCCGTAGGATGCTTTCACCTATCTTTCACCAGATAGTGAAAACCCGTTGAAATTACACGGATTTAATATGTGAAAAGTAAAAGTGATATGTGAATGTGAACCAGCCAATTTCGTCCATAGTGTAGCAACAGGTGACAAAACTCAACTTTTTACCGAGTACACCTAGTTTTAAGGGATGTTTACTACATAATATAAATATGTATTCATATTAAAAGGGGCAAAGTACCTACGGTACTACGATACGAATAACCACTGCCTGTTACTTTAATTAATATAGACAATTAACAATCATTCCACGATACGAGATTACGTTTGTTACGGAGATACATATAGAAGTTTTTTAACGTTTACATTATACACAGACAGACAACAATATTTAATAAAAATTATTTTTTCTCACGTCTGCTGTCTGGATAACAAACGTCAGTTTTTTTGAGATTACTATAATATTTACCTTGCATAATAGAACTACTCGTAGTAAAATTGCATTTACATAAACTACCAACAATTAGAGAAACAATGTAGTAATTACACAGTAACAACTATAACAAGTACGGAATGACTAACACGATCTTATTGACCCACTATAACATTATAATATTATGGAACATGGATACACTTGAATCAGTATACGTATCATATCAACTCTTGATCAACATTTATGGAATCATTATAATATTTTCCTTACATACATAACATAAGTACACGGTTATATACATGTATAGTTACTAATATAATATGGATTAGTACACAATTACAACTTATTAGGTACAATGTGCACTTAGTGTACTTACTTAAATTCTATAACACGCATTAACAATTTGTCTTTAAGTCTTGTGCACTATAATATAGTAATTAATTGTAGTAATCCGAAATTACTAATTAACTTACAATGAGGATATTGACACAGGAAGCAATCGAAACTAGCTCAAAAACATAATCTCAATCCTTTGTAGAGAAATACCCAGAATTCTGAGTTTGCTATTTCCCAGTTAGTTATTCTCAATTGCTTCCGTCACGAATAAAACAGACTTCAAATTTCTATATTTCTATTAATATCCTCTTTCATCATTCATCAATTACCCCCGTTCATGTGATTTCCCACCATTAAAAATTAATGATCTCAGGTAGGATCAGGAGGAACTAGGATTTCCCAAAAAATGTTAACTATACACCCACTACCTTGTCTGGGATTACGATTGGGCTGAATGTGGTTTGCTGAAAGATTGTTCGAGTAAGTCTGACATAGGCAGATCATTCCAAACAATTTTAGATCCTTTTCCCCGTTTATGTTAACATGGAAGGGCATTTACGCAGGAACAGGTGCGGTGCAATGCGATATTGTAGTGCTACATAATTAATGTAATCAGTAATACGATTTGATAATTGGATTTTTCCACCAACTTTTCAAGATTACTCCAATCAAGGGTTTACATCTATAGAACATAATTTTTAAGTCAAGTAGACATTAACGTTTTGTAACGGCCAGACTCTCATTAGGCGATTTCGAGGAGCACTTTAGCAATATTTGCACAAAGTGCTGATTTTATAAGTACCTAGTACCTTGGTAAGTACTCAGTTGCGTCTGTTTGCTCAACAACAACATCCTGTGAAACGCAAAACCGTTTACTGTCTACAATGCTACACTTTAACATAGAGATGATTTTATTAAAATGAGTGTTTACTTTTTACGTTGCATGTGTAATGTGTACTCTGTAGGTTAGAGACTAATTGCAAATGACAACAACTGAAATCATCCGGAACTGGGAAATAGCATTCCTTTATAGCAATTCTGACAAAGTAGGTTATGGCAGCTTTAGAATTGTTGCTTTTGATAATGTAGCCTGAAGCCTTATGGCATCTTTTGTGTTTCTCATATTCACATGAATGATTCGGAAACGGAGTCACGTCGGCTGGACCTGCGAACTCCATTAATTGTTAATGTGAGCTGCTGCTGATTATTGCCGAATTTGCTGTTGTGTCGCGTATTGGAGGTTCGGCCGATAAAGGATCTGACAGCAGCTGGAGTTTCATTGCCATTAGTCGAACTGTTAATAAGATTGCGGTGATCGGATGCATTTGAGTAGCTTCTATTGATACTGGTCATTCCCTTGTTGGAAAGAATTGAGGAGCCACGAACGAGTTTCCCGTTGTGTCCTCCATTTCCACTCCCAAAAGTGTAAGTTGTGCAAGATGTATTTGTTCGGTTGAGACGATGTCGATCCAGACCACCCGTGATTCCCATTTTCCGCAGAAACGGTACATTAGCGATGGCAGAACGGAAGCCAGCTCGAAAGCGAGAATTCATCCAGCAGTAAATTATCGGATTGCACACTGTGTGGGAAAGAGCCATCCAATGGATCATCGGGAAAACGAATCGCATGTACGGCCAACTCCATGTCGACGGCCAAATGTCACCACAAACCTGAAGGGAACAATCATAAAAAACTCTTCAGATACACAGACATCAAAAGAAACCCACAACAAAGTCAAAAAGCAAAAGTAGTCAACAGTCCTACATTGTTTATTAGGAAGATTCCCCAATCTGTCCCATTCACATTTTAATTAACTTCTTTAATCTTCACTCTTTCCCTGGATCAAAGAAAGTTGATTCAAGAAAAGAGTTTTTAGTTCCCTAGTTCCACATTAAATTGTTATATTGATTGAACTACCGACAACTTTCCAGCTTCATTATTCCGTCTTTACACTTCCTTCATCCTTCCCTTTCATTCTCTGCAGATAAGTTTCGCTTTCTCCAGCAAGTTGAAATGTAATCTCAATAGTAAGTCACATTTACATCACATCATACTTGGAAGATGTGGAGAATAAATACTGCCAAGAATGCTAGGCGAAGAAGACTAATACTTAATACATATGAACATAAAATACTTCAATATGGACATCTAATTTTGGATTCGATTGTTTTTGTGAGGTTTGTTAGAAAAAAAGGATTTAATTTCCAGGATTTTCGTTATATAAAGCACAGTCATGATAGGACTCGCGGTCGTGTCTAAACGGAATCTCTTAGACTTATGTGCTTTACTTACATGAATGTTATGAAATAAGTTTCTGTGCCCACTGAAGTACTAATATTCGAATCTCGCAAATTCTACCTAGTCCTAATCTATCAAATTTTTCTCTTTTCTCTTAAGTAGTGTTTGTTAACAAACTATTTTTTGTTATCTCGTTGAATTAAAACCTTTTATTTACTCATCTCAATTTCAATGATAAATGCTAACCTATTTGTATATAAAACCATATAGTAGAATGTTAATCTGCTTTAAAAATCAAGTGTTCCATCTGTCTAACATATTTTCATAAAAATTGACGAAAAAATTACATGAAATCAGTGAATATTAATAAAACGATGATAAGTATATGTGTCGATAATGCTTTAACAGGTATCTATTGGCTAACATCTGACGTAGGTAAGGTAAGTACTGGAGTTTAGATGAGAGATTTCTCTACGACTCGTTCGTTCGTGGTTCGTTTGCGGTGAAAGTGCATTACGAATGACTTATTTTGAAATTAGATGAAAGTAGAACTTACGACAAGTGTGTTGAAGGGGAGCCAGGAAAGCGTATAAACCAGCATCACCGTCAGCATCATTTTAATCATCTGAAAACAGTTCACTTGGTTAGACATAAAGATTCGTTTGGGATTTATTAAGTCACACACGAAGCAGATTATAATTAGAGTTTATTAAGCAGTCCTCTCCTCAGTATGTAATTGCACACTATTACCATTAATTACCATTCAAATTAGTTTCCAGTAACTTGCTCTCTTTCACATTTCTATATTGAAAAGAGAAAATTAAAGTGAGAAACAATCATGCGTTTCTGTTCATGCCATACATTCTTAATCAGCCTATTAGTGTATTAAAAGGAAGTTAAACACTTTAGAGTAGGCACATAATATGTACTAATTACATAATTAGTTGCAATTCCAAGAATTATAACTCAATCATTAAAGAAACTACACGAAAACGTACAGTCCGTTTCGACAGTTTTTAATGGATTAGTTCAAGGTGACATTGATGAAGTACATCAAAATATTTCTATGACTGGTAATAAATTCAATGCTGACTTACGACGAGTCACAAGATGTCAAGACTCATATATATGTCGCTTCAGTGGTAGGTGCAGTAGATATGATATGTGCATAACGGTATATTAATTCGGTACTATCGGTGCATTCTGGTGCTATACTATAATTTCATATCTCAGAATAGGTGGGGTAATGGTGGGCACAAATCATAAATATAATCTTATAATCTGTATCTGCGTATGGAAAAGAACATTTAAAGTCAATCATCCACCATAGGATTAGAGATTGGACGCATAATCGACAGTTACGGGAATAAATCTCTCTAATCCACTCGATAAAAAGGATTTGGACGGATATTTATAACTTAACTATTCGGTAGACGCATCCTACTATTTTTGCCACCATGCCACCTAATATTTATAAAGCGCTTAATGTATTGAATCAAGATAATAATATGGTATTGAAGGCTTAAGGGAGGGGGAGGGAGAATATCTACTATCCTTGTATTAAATGTACTATATACGTTTACGTAACACATGAATTTCGTTCGCTCGTTCGAATAATGCTAGGTTATGCCATTTGAAATGCTCAGAATTTTATTTAGTGAAAGGATGCTTATGAGAATATTTTGGGCCCTTAAAAGACATACAAATAATGTAGGGTGACCAGATTTGAAACGAGCAAAAGCGGGACGCCCGGGAAGGGGGGGGGGGGGG
>JABASI010002247.1:0-20460 GCA_019776505.1 Tomocerus nigrus
GGAGGAGGGATGGATATGGAAGGAGGAGGAGGATTTGAGTTAGGAGGAGGTGGAGGAGGTGGAGGATTAGAGCTAGGAGGTGGAGGACTAGAGTTAGGAGGCGGAGGAGGAATGGATATGGGAGGTGGAGGAGGGATGGATATGGAAGGAGGAGGAGGAATGGACATGGATATGGGTGGTGGATTAGGCCTAGGTGGCGGAGGTGGAATGGATATTGGGGGAGGAGGAGAACTTGATTTAGGTCTGGGAGGGGGAGGTGGTGCAGCTGGAGGCGGACTTGATTTAGGTCTTGGAGGGGGAGGTGGTGCAGCTGGAGGTGGACTTGATTTGGGTCTGGGAGCGGGAGGTGGTGCAGCCGGAGGTGGACTTGATTTAGGCCTTGGAGGGGGAGGAAGTGCTGGAGGTGGAAGTGCAGGAGGTGGAATTTCACTAGGAGGTGGAGCCGCCGGCGGTGGAATGTCTGGAGGTGGAATGTCAGGGGGAGGAATGGCAGGTGGTGGAATGTCAGGTAGAAAACATTTATATTGAATTGTACGTTTCTGTGTAGTGTATTGTCTACATGATAATATTATTTCTACTGACAGCATCTTTGGGAATATATTTGTTTGTAATAATATCTTGTAAGATGTATGGCTATTTTCCACCAAACTATTGTAAGAAAACACTTCAGAAACTTGGAGTACAAGCTAATATGTTAGTTTTGCCCCATCTTAAAAATTGAAGTCATTTTTTTCCAAAGTGATTTTCCATCCTGTGAAGTTAAACTTTGTAACGTTGAATTTTCTTCGAAATTGATACCATAATAATGTTTTTTATATCAGCGCAATTTGAAATTATTATAAAATTGAGTCGCTTCTTAGAAATTGAATATTTATTCCATATTTTACCGCTGGTAAAACATTTTCCTTATTTCCTTTTTTGATACGTGATTTCTCTTCGATAATTACCATTTGTAGGTGGTGGAGGTAGAAAAAAAGGAAAAGGGAAAATTAAAGGGAAGAAAACGGTAAGAACTGCCGGGGGCAAGAGAAAGAATAAGAAAAATGTGCGTAAGGCTGGGGCTAAACGACAGGGTGGATTTCAACAGCGGGCTAATAGACAAGGAAAGCAGCGCAAGGGTAGTGGCGGTGGACAAAAATCCGGTCAAAGAAGGTTAGGCTGGAGACGAGTTGGAATGAACAACATGAACAGGAATAATATGATTAGTGGGGGTGCATCAGCTTTGAGGAGAGGCATGAAAAGAGTGACAGGACAGAATAATCTCAGATTCAGATCTGTTCCTAAAACGTGGACCAAACAGTCTTTAGGGCTGAGGAAAGTAGGCATTCGTCCAGCTGGGGGAACAATGCGGCGAAATAACCGAAATTTAGGTTTAAGGCAAAAACAGATTAAAATGAAGAAGGGATCGTCGGCTAAAACCACGAAAAGACTGTCCAATGTCAGAAAAAATACTGCTCGTCGTCAAATCGGTACCCGGAAATTTAAGAATACAGGAAAACTTAAAACAGCTGCAAGAAAACAAAATTTTGGAATGAAACAGTTAGGAGTTGCAAAAAAGATGAAGAAACAAGTCCCAACTAAAAAGGCTGGGTAAAAAGAGGCAGCTCATGTAACACGGACTCAATAATCCTATAAAATTAGTTAATTATCTGTAAATTTTATAGCTCGTGACATTGAGTAACACAATTTGTATCCGAAAAGAAGCGTTTAGGAACAATATAAATGAACAGTCGAATTGTTTATATGAGGATAAAGTCGAAATTACTCTACTGATAACTAAAATTTTTATGGAATATCAAATTATGTGCGCATTAACCACGGTATCGTTTTATTTGCTCAATAATTTTAAACTAATTTCTTTAATAAAATGATCTGGTCATGGATGCAATACTGGCAAAGTAAGAATTAGCATAAAAATTGGTTCCAAGCAAGATTCTCCCAAAATTCCATTCTTTTACCAAATGGGCATGTTATCATTTTATCGCTACATCCTTTTTCAATACGATACCATCCGATGGGCTCATCAGGCTTGACTTTTTCCCAGAAAGATTGCCCACCTTCATAACTTGGTCTCCTGTAGTTTAAAAAATAATCCGTTGTAAATATGTGCAATGAAGAAAACGTAAAATACACGGTTTTCACACATTACTGTTACATAACATTGACAACTTAAGAAATTCAAATGAATCAATGAATTCCAGTATTAATATTTAGCGTACCCTTCTTTAGCAAAATTTGTCCACATTTGCACCAGTTTCCGAGAAACAGCATCGTCTTCAGAATCCGGAAGAATGTTCGATTTATGCACAGTTTGGTCCATCAGATATTGAAGTTCATCCCCATGACTTACTACAAAGAAGTACAAGTGAATTTTTGATTTTTATGCAAAGGAAACCAATGATCCATGAATTGCATTATCGCTCTTTAAATAAACATATAGATATAGGTATTATAGATAGGTATTTTAATTTACCTCCTATAACTTCTTGAATTTTAAATATATTCAACATGCTGAATTCTCCTTTATGTGCAAAGATGTAGGCGTAGATATTATTAGGATCTCGTTGTACTTTCGCGTGTAATTTAACTGTGGCATCAGTAGAACAGTTGAAGAATCTGTCTGACAGCATATTTGTAAATCCTTCCAATGTTGCTTCCGAAAATGTCCCATTTTCTCCCAAATAAAAGTCTCGAGCAGAATTGGAAAACTCGTCAGCATTAGGGACCATATCCTTATTAAATACAAGAACCATAGGAGAAGCAATTGACCAATATTGATTGAGAGCTGCGAGTTTTTCGGAATTCTTTAGAACAGCTAAATATTTAACAGAAAATACGTTTGGTTTGTCACTTCCAGTCTTAACATATGTAAATATCGAAGTACCTAGGTATATTTAATTGCATATTACGTAGAGTACGATAAAGTCCCTCATCTGAGTTGACTCCAATAATGGTAGGAACTGGGTTAGCAATATTTCCGGAAATTATGATATCGTATGGAGTTTCCGTAAAAATTGCACCCTCCCAAGGATCTTCAACAGCAGGAGCGAAATATATGGGAAGGTCAGTTGGAACCGGTTCCTAGTGCATAATATAATACCCACAGTTAAAACATAGGTATACCAATATATCCACCTACTTTATCCCATGGTTCCTTTAAAATGTATTCTTGGTTTATGAGATACATGCAATTTCTGCACGCACATCATCAATTTTTCTGAATTTTATTTTTTCGTTGAAATTTTATAGATACGTATATGATTTACCAAGAAATTCATTGACTGAGCCGAAATTGCTCTAGCATCTAATTTCATGAGTTGATTAACAAACTCTGACATATCTTCTGTGGAAATGCCGAGGAGTTTTCCAAGTCTTTTGGCATTTGAAGCAGGTCTTTTGTTCCTAGCCCAAGGAGCAAGACTTGAACCACTTTGCATGATAGCAGAAGCAAACAATCCTATTTGTAAACATTTAAAATTCAACCATTTGTATCGCATTCATTTACAAGAATTTAAATTGATTAGGAGAATTCGAAAAATTCTGTATGTATCATAGGACCTGTTGAAGCCTTCGACAAGATGTGGTAGTGAACACAACCAGCTCCAGCACTCTCTCCTGAAAAGTTATTCGTAGTCTATACAATTTAATGGCAACACATTATGTATGCGATGAATGTGTATCGTACCAAAAATTGTGACAGCACTTTTATTCCCTCCGAAAGCACCAATATTTTTTTGGACCCACTTAAGTGCCATCACTTGGTCTTTTAGTCCCATATTCCCTTTTATTAGACCATCTCCAGTGCTTAAAAATCCTTTTCATTCACAAAGAGTATCAAAATTAGAAAATTACACATTAATTTTTTTACATCATGTTTATTTTACGTTTCTAAACTTTCTCAAGTACCTAATGCCCCAAGTCTGTAATTTATAGTGACCAAAATAACATCTTCATCGCAAATATACTTTCCTCCGTATTGATCTCCCCCACCTAATGAAAACCCTGAAACATAGAAGCAGAAAATTCACTTTCGATAATTATTTATGAGAACAAATCTCTCTCACTACTAATCACAATAATCACTTAATATTACACCAACTGGAATACTTCACTACTTACCTCCGCCATGTATAAAAACCATAACTGGGATTTTCTTTGCATTTTCTTCTACCTAGGTAATTGCATGAAAAAATGGCTATTATCATAATTCTGTATCATGTATATACATATTGTAATATGTAGCTTATACAGGTAGATGCATTGAAATCGACGTACATTCACGTTTGTGAACACATTTAGAAATAAACAATCTTCAGATCCTTCTATCAATTTAGTGGCTGAACTTCGTTGAAAACAACGCTTTCCAAATTTTGTCGCATCTCGTACACCTTCCCACTTTTCCGAAGGCTCGGGTGGCTAATAATTAGATCAAATTAAAAAATAACACTGTGTTAGAAATAATCAAGTCACAACAGCACATTATTTGTAAAGTATATTTGTAATAAACCTGAAATCGGAGGGGTTTTTTAGCATAAGGAATTCCCAAATAGCCATAATACACTTTTCCATTTCTGGTGGTGAGAGTAGTTCCTTGTAGTTTTCCGTCTTCTAACTCAACAATGGGACTAAGTACTGCAACCATTTTAACCCAATTTCAAGCTTCCTCTTGCATAAATTAATAATAATACTGTTGTTATTCTGGATTTCGGCTTTAAATAGACAGTACAGTTTTGAGTACACAAAGACAACGATGTACTTCAAAAATATTACTGTCAAGATTAAGATGGTGATCGTATACCAACATCAAAAGGTAAACAAAAACTGGAATCTCTGCGGTAGAAATTGCAATGACAGAGGAAGGTTTGGTAAGGCAGGTAGGATGTTTATTCATGTAGCTATCTGTACTTCAAGCAGATGAGATTATAGCTATTCACGTCAGAATTCGGTTTCACATGGCCAGCCTTTTTGACCTTGTGAAATAGTCAGGCCATATATATACGTGTTCAATGTTCACATGCTATTATCAATTCTCTTCTCTATTATTTCATCAAATTAAATGTAGAGAAGGGGATGTTATCTCTTAACTTTGCCGATCAAAGCACTGATTTACATTTATGCGACCTTTTCATTGCACTCAGGTCTGTAAATTAATAAGCATACAAGAATATTCTATGGGTGCGATTGTACGAATACGAATTGCACCTTCATCGAATTGATCCTTTCTCACAGGAAAGATACTTAATAAATATACAATATTTCCTTGTAATTGCTTTTAATATTTTTGATTTCACTAGAGAACATTTTAATGGAATGGCGGCGGGTGTTAATAATGCCATAATGTATTGGGCTAGTATTCATATTATTATTTATAATTTTGCAATCTGGATGATTTTGATGAATTGATGTGAATAGATTTCTTCGTTGGCTACAAGTTGACCGCGTACGTGTGTGTGTGCGTCCGCCTATAATAGTTACACACGCATTGCTAGTTAATATCTGGCATCTGCATTTGGGCTTATCATGCAATGCAATGGCAATTCGTGAATGGTGACTTAAGAATTATTGATGCTATCTATCGTATCATGCAATAAATAAAGAACAATAATACATCCATGACAAATGCCGTAAAACATGCATAGCTAATTATTATGCAACAAATCTAGTTAACAGAGTTAACACTTCATAAAAAGGACTGCATCAACATACTATGGTCTGACGGAGCTGTAACTAAAAAGTATCTGATAATAAGCGGACGAAATTCTTAGGTTTTTAAGATTATTCGTAAGGACGTGCTTAGTATGTGCGTTTGTTCGTAGTAACGTAGTATGTTTGCAATGAATGACCAAAAAAATACCCTGTAAATCTAATATTCAAAAGCTTGATTTGATTGCAATTGCAAGTCTGCCCGCATTTTAAAAACGACTAATACATATGCAACACATTTCCAGCGTATAATCGTCATCATAATTATTTCAAGCATTGCATTCTGATTCAGGCCATGCTCATGTGGAAACATCGTGATAACTGAGAAAAACTAGCGTGGTTTTGGGGGCGTTTAGTACAGACCGTAATAATGGAAGTGCCTTCACCATCCTCTTTGGTCTAAAATGGTACATGGATATCCACATGCATTGCACTCTCCAAATTCACCATCAGCATCACCACACCACTATTACATAAAAATGGGTGTGAGTAATACTGAACAAGGACAGAGTAGAGCTGAAGACCTATTTATGCATGAGGCAGCTGAATGATAGTGCATTGAACGAGACGTGTATCTGGGTAATGCAAAGGCATATGAAGTCACGGCCAAGGACAACATTACAGCATAATATTTTACTGCTGAGCTAATTCTAAATCAACTGACGGTTTCACTTACAATGCATTTTTCTCATTTGGTTGCCGTCTTAGAATCTCATGATAACTATTTTACCATTTCACTGAATATGTTAATATTCTATTATAATATTCTATCTGCTTCAGTACAGATTTGGAATTTCTTGCAATGCCATTAGTGGCATATCTACTGTTTTAAAATATTGTTAAGTTTATGCATTTACATGGATTATGGATGTAGAAAATTAAGATAATAAAATACATCAAGTCAATTTGATATAAAGCACAAACGGTTTATTAATACACATTACACCTGGTATACAAAATATAATATCTAAATTATAACTAGCGTTAATCACAATTAACATCAATACTTTGGGCACCAAGATAGACAATCAGATGCCCATGCAAATGTATTTTTATCAATACAAATAGTGACATTAATTGATAGAAAGTAACATGGACATTGGAATCATTTATTGTTTAACATGTTCATCTTTCCTAGTTGTCTATTTCCGGTTCAAACTTTCAACCAAACGTTCTCCTGACTAAATTACGGTAGCATAATTCTCGCTAATCGATTTGTAAAAATTTTCGTAGAAATACAACGCCTACACATGGCTAGGACAGGACTACAGGACACAATCTATTTATAGATGTGAATGTAGAATAACATAGCGGTATAAATTTTTTTTTTGGCATTTTCTATCGACTTACTTAATGTATCATGTATAACTACTGCATACTGGCAAGATTTACCTTAAAACGAGTTGAGAAAATGTAGCATTTTAATGGGATTGCGTGTTATTCTGTTGAATTGCATGTTTAGATATCTAACAAGTATTCATGTACGTGAATTATTTGTACAATCGTCGTAAGTACATTATGTATTATACTCTAATACTAATATATTTTGTGTAATTGCAAAACAAATGTTATGAAAAACTATGAGCGAAAGTAACAGAGCGGGTGGCAAACATATTATAATTCGTAAAGAGAGGAGTCGTAATCTAAATGGGTAACGCTATGGAGTAGTTATAAAGATTAAAGGAGTAATAAATAATTGTGAATAGAGGATATAATTTAAGACATCTTGGAGTATACAACGTGGTTGAGTTCTGCAAATTCTCCATGATCCAAATCTTTCTCTCTGAGTTTGAGAGGAAGTGATCGTCTGCCAGATTTCATGCCGATGTCACTCAAAAAGTTCCTAACAATTTCTTTGTATTCTTCTGGATGTCTTTGCATGTGTCCTACATGTGGAGTGTTTTCCCAAACTTTGGTTTGGGAATTGATACCCTTGTCTCTCCAGTTTTTCTGAACCTCTTGAATAACGTCCATTGTGGAAATCATGTCAATTTTAGAGCTTAGGAAGAGTGCAGGTGCTAGAAGAGGTTTATAGTAGAAATGCTCATGGGATTCAAAGTAATATTTCGTGGCTACATTGTAAAATATTTTCATATGGAAGTCAATGTAGTTCTGAAGGGCTTTCTGAAGGAGTGGTTGATTAAGGAAGACTGAATTGGATACTCCAATGGATACACCGTTAACATCTACAACGCTATCCCATATTTGACCTTTGAAGCTGTTGAGGAGGGCACGATTTCCTTTCAAATCTTCGTTAAGATATTTCAGAAGCTGCCCAAAAATGTATCCTCCTACGGAAAATCCGTGAATTAATTTCGTTTCATGATCAGAGCTTTGAAGAATAGGAAGAAGTTCTTTTTCAATCGTTGGCACACATTGTCTGGGCCACAGGAGCTGGCGAGGAGTGATTCGAACGGTCAGTACATCGAACCCTTGGTCCAGATAAAATTTGGCATATTTGTTTACAGCGTTGTTTTTAGCCATCAACCAGCAGAGCATAACAGACAACGGCCGCCCTTCGCTACTGTATGATTCAAGAGAGGGAGAATTTCTATCTGTTTTAATGTGCTTCGTTTCTCCATTTGATAAAAGCGTGATCGTTGGTGACAGAGTTTTCGAGGACAGGTTACGACTCCACACTGCCTTATTTATTAGGCCAGTTGATACAGCAGATTTTGATAACGCGAACTGCTTTGGAAGGATTACCAGCGTAGTAAACAGATTTCGAGACATTTTGCCCTGAAAATCAACAATAATCAGTTATTTATATTATGACGAAATTACTTATTCATTGAGTAATGCTTCCTTTTCATTAACCAAAAAATAAAACTATAAAATCTTGGAGGATGGGCCCACATTCTGCAATAGGTCAACCGAGTTATCACTCAATAGCTAAATTAAAGCGAAATCCCACCACTTAAGTTTCCCTATCAATGATGAAAATTCCTCGTCAGCACATATCTGTAAAGGGTGTGTCTCTGCTAATCAATTTTCTACAACATCCATCCAATAACCTCTTCATATCATGCTGACTAATTAACTATCATAATAATATTCTAGTATGTTCTGTGTCGAGTGTCATTCGCACACCTCAGACTTTCTGCACAGACAATATCTAGACCTTTGACCTTATCAGACGAATCATTGGATGTTTTTATAATTACAGTTTCTTATATAGAATGCATTATTAACGCAATCACTTCTTGTTAATTACATACTTTTTACCACAACACATTATCCATATTCTACTTATGCTTACTGGATTTAGCACTGTCTATATCAAGTTACTTATCTAATTGCATAATATAGCACGAAATGCAATTATCTTAATTTTTAAGGCTATTAAGGATGATGATTTGTCATAAATACTACGCCTATACTCTATGTATTAAGTTTGAATGCTTTTGCTGCATAAAATTCGCAAAAATATCTGCATGAATCATAATGTTTACGATTGTAATCAAAAAAATAAGAAAAAAACTGTCTGATCAAAACTTACTTCGCAGTAGTATCTGTGCAGATGTACATAATGATAATAATAAAGTTCATATCATGTGTAATGTAGAGTGCAGTTAATGTGAATTTCTTTCATACTGCGAAATAGTATTGCAAAACGATTTGGGTTATATGGTATATGCCAAAATGCTCCTGCCCTTAATAAAGCGTAATGAGGAGTTATAACATAGAGTAGGCAATCATAAAAATTGTAATCAACGATAAATTTTAATATATTTATTGACGCATGTTGCATTAGGTCTCTATATCTCCATAAAAAAGTACATAGTAATAATGGTATGGGGTGACCATATAGGTAGGTATAGTCATACTTAGATCACTTCCTTTACAACAATTGTTTTTCTGAATTCTATGGGATTTAGCACAGTGGGAAAAGGCTAAGCTAGCATCAGCACATCGAAGTGGAAATACATCTGTAACAGTGCGATTGCCTAGCTGCGTACTCTGTTATTTTCTATCGTATGATTGCATCTACGGCATCTTATTGGACAGCTTCGTCTAGCTAACGATATCGTACGACCGTCCTGAGCAACCCTGCCTTCACGACATGCTCAACTGATGAACAGAACGCTCAAGCTCTGTGTAGCAACAAAGTGTGCAAAAACTAAACAGCCTTAAAGCTTAGATATTGTATATGCTCTAACATCCTGTGCAATTCCTCTGTGGTTGTGTAAGGATAAGTGAAATTCGCGAAAGCGTTCCTATACAGTTGCTAACCTAACCTACCTTAATTGAAAATGGTGTAAACAGAAATACGTTTACAATGTCAGTGTGAGTATGTCTGAATCATGTATTCTACTCGAATTATATAGTGTATAGGTATACCTAGTAGTGTAATGTGTAATTTTGTAATGCTCATACACGATTCTGCCGTATGCATCCCAATTTACTCTCCCAAAAATCTCACGTTGTACTTGCATTTGTTCCAAATGACATTTAATGACATTAGCACATGTTCTATTTCCATTCAACCGCTTAATTTACATATATTTTTGTATTAATTTTAATACTTTTTTAGTTTGATAAGTAAGTTACAAAGCTAAACAGATCTTAACAGGCTGGCATGATCTAAACTATCGTGAGATGAGCAATTTAGCACGGGACGTTGTTAATTGAGGAGCAAATAACAATAAGGAAAATATCGCATGATCTTACAGTATTAAATATACCTACTTATATACTACGTTAATAACATCTACATACAAATATGAACACAACTAAATAAAAACTGCAACTAAATTGGTTCCACCATGCAATTGCTTTGTTTAAATTTTTTGATAGCTACCTACTGTTATTCCTAGTAAGCATCTATTGAATCATTTAACAGAGAGTAAAAGTAATACTTTTCTAAATGAAGTTTCCTACTTCCTACACTTGGATGTCTCACTCTCTAACTAATAAAATATTAGCAATGTAGTAAGATAAAAGAAAAACAATCAATGTCTCACCTTATTATTTAGACAAATTCAGCAAATTGCACTTCTCTCTCACGGTTATGTCACAGTATCATTGATACAAAAACGTCACAGTTATTCTCTATTACTATTCAATTCGTAAGAATTGTGAAGTTGGTGTTTCACCGGCAGTCTGGAACAGTTTGAAGCTTGAAGGGATCAGTTAGTCCATTAAATACTTCTAGCCGGACACTTAAAGGAAAGTCTTGGTTTGCTACTACAAGCCATGCATAGGATCTGGTAACTTTCCTGTGTAAATGTATCTTTCCCACACAGAGCTATGTAACGTTGCTGGTGTACATTGTACATATGTGATGTAGGTAGGTACCTATGCAAAGCGCCACGAGCTAGAAGGAAGACAGCACATGCCAAAGGAGTGCAAAATAACTTTACAAACTGGTACTAGCTATATCCACCAATCCACCCAAATGCAGGAAAAAGCTGAGCTATGTTGACTCAGGTCTGGTAAATTGTGTCGGTGAATGCTTACACTAGAATTTTGCACATGATAGTCGCATGAAAGCCATATGATCCTATACTTGAGTACTCTGTTTTCTAATGCTGAGACCCACATGTTAGCTCCAGGCAATAATTGTGCATCGATATGCAAACTGATGCATCATCACCTATTTTGTTCAATCTATGTAGTTCCCAACAAGCTCGTGGGTGCTGTACATTTCCGAAAGTGACACAACAGATAGGTAGGTACATCTATTTATGCACAAATACACAATAAAATCACTTGTACTTTTATGTAGATCATCAGAGAGTATTCCACTTGATCACGCCTTCAATCCCTGTTCAGGATATTTGCGAACAATGTGCTTTACATGGTTCAAATAAATTAAATTGTTCGTCAAAACAAGATTTGATGATTTTGCAGCAATAAAACCAACGTTCAACTCTTCTCTTAACCTCAATAAGTGCGCAAGCAAAACTACTGTATTCGTTTTATTTTCGAGAGACACTACGTTCCCTCCCAATTACTGGTGTAAATGATGCAAACAGGTGAATTTCAGGTGCCAGCTAAAGTTAAAATATTATTGGTTTTCTCCAAGCTCTATGAAGTTAAACCTAATTGCAAATTATGCTGTCATGCAATAACATGTGAATAAAGTGAAGCAAATACTTATGTACCTACTTGGAAATAAACACTTCAAGCATTAATTAACTACATGATTTAATATATTTTACTAAAAATCCCCAAAATCACATTTATAACACTTATCACACATGTTTAACAAATGGCTTTAGCTGTGCTACGAAATTTTGTATCACTATACGTAACATACTGCATTGATTTTATTATTTATATCAATTTAGCGTGGTTAGACAAGAAGGCATTCCTTTCTGTGGACATTAATTAAAATGAAATTATTTCAACAAAAGTTATGTATTCAACACAAGTAACATACTACAAATCAGTTTCTCTTTGACCACAGACAAGGTTTATCTAACAGTTGAGCTAATGCTAATAAATTCAGTACATTTTGACTGCATTCATCAGAACATAGATATACTATTTTCGCCACGACTGCGACCCAAGAGCCATTTCGTATCAGCTAAAACATGGAACCTACTTTTAACACTGACTCACTAGAAATGAAGCAAAAAGTGTCCATGACTAATATTTAAAAAATATTCGTAAACAAAAATATTTTGCTTTGTATAATAAACGGAGTATCATCTGTTTTTATGTCGATGAACACAATTCACAGCAGCTATTGCCACTTTTCATAACCCCAAAAATGCATTATGATTTCGGTGGCTTATTTCTGTCTTGAATTAATATTTTTAAAATTTGTAGAAACTACTACTATTACTAGTCCGAAGTCTTCTGTAGGAATGGCCAACAATGAATTCCAAATTCCAGTTTTAATTCGGAACATTATTATTAAAACTCTTTATTAAATCAATCCACTTCATTGCTATTCGCTTCGGCTTCAGATACCTATTTGAAATATATTATACAAGATCATCATGATTAGCATATATTATAGCGTGTCACTTCATTAGATAAATCCTACATATCGAATTAGGGCCATTACTGACATTTGTAAATTCATGAATCATAACAGTACCAGAGACTGATTATATGGAAGAAATCTTACCATTTTGTCAATCTTCCTGAATTGCCAAGTAAAATCCACGGGATAAAACAAAGGACGAAGATCATAACGATGATCCTCCGGACTGTAATTCTCCATATGACATGCTGGAGTCAAAATGCTCATTTTGTGCCTGTCCAAATAAGAATACGTTTGTATTAGACACTATTTTACACAAACTCAAATATTTAAAATATAAATTAATTCACTATTGTTGTGTATATGTATATTCTTAGGAGGAACATATCTAAGGACAGAAGCAGAATCACTAATTTAATAATATGATTTATTATGAACACTGACTAACATTTTTATAAAAGCGGGCGACTGACGGACGTCGCCTCGGGGTTCGCATTATAGAATGATCATACATAAACTGTTTCACTACCAAATGTAAATGGGTACGTTACGTAACAAAGTTTATTACCTGTTACAAGCATATGAAACATAAAAATGTTTCACTTTTCTCGCAATTTCGCTGGGACTATGTTTATCTCTCCACAAATGAAGGAGACGAGCAACCATTGAAAATGGGCCACAACCTAAAGGCTTTCTCAGATTTCCATATATTCCCAACTCTTCGTACGTCATACCCATATCCTGCTCGTCAGTTTGCTTAGATGCCAATGGCTGTAGTTCTGCAGTTGGTGGAGCTTCAACAATTTCGGCTACTTCGTTCAAATTAAATCTAAAATGTAAATTAATGACAATGAGCATAATATATACTTAAGTACATAAAATTTATTTTGTTTGCGTCAACATAATAAGAGACGAAGGTTACTTTTTTCCTGCATATAGGATGAAACTTTTCAAATCAGTTTTAGAAATGCCCCCAATTGGATTCAAATCAGCGGCAGAGCAATCGTATTTTGTAAAATACCCTCTTATGGCTTCGTCCACATTTGAGGTGCCGACAACGAGAAGAAAGCTGTTAAAAAAACAAAGGGAAAATAATTATACAATACTGTCTTGATTTGCACTATTTTGATTCTGCACTTACCCGTTTTTGTCATTTGCCCAAGGTGCAAGCTGTGCAAAGAGATATGCATAAACCATTCTGCTTCTCGCCTGTACATTTTGTAGAGCTAAGTTTTCGGCTCGACTTCCACCGAATGACGGCTCTTTGTTCCCAAAAGCTTTTGTCGTTTCCTTCAAGAATGATCCCACAACGGAAGAAATGTCAATTTCCATATGTTTACTGCAATATCATATCATTGCCATTGTATGTATGTTTGCTAATAGAATCAAGAAAGATTTTTTTTTATATGCTTAATTGCCTTCCAATCGCAGACGCTAAATCCGCAGCTCTTTTCCTTGTTTCAGCCGATGAATTCTCACTACCCATGTAGCAAGTTGTTAGCAGCTGTCCGCACAAGGACTTTGCACTTTCTGGGACATATGCTTCATCCCGTACAACCTAAATCGTGAATTACCAATTTATGTTACCAAAAACTTAATTTTTATACACATTTCAATTATTAGATAGCAATACCTTCCTGACATCACGAAGAACGTTATCTTCCACTTTGGTTTTAATATGTTCAACGATCAGGTTGCACATTGAATAGATTATTATAGCTACACTAGAAGAATCCACACCCCCACTCAGAGGTAAAAAGAAACCAGAAGCTGCAGAGCGTCTAATATAGTCCCACATCCACAGAGCAGGTCCCTGTGCGATTTCTTCTTCCGGGCAATTAAATTCTACTGAATTTAACACTGGAGTTGGTTTTAGTTTCAAAACCTTTGATTTCGGAGAATTAGGTGGAGGTGATAGCGACCAATCTACAACGATTGTCATGTAGTCCGGTGTCCGAGCTGCTTGAATGTTGCGGCTTCTAATCGAGTTTCTGTAAATGCGAATTTCATCAAGATTGATAGTTGCCGTCAGTACTTCCTAAAGAAAAGTTTAAACTGTGTTAACTGCATGTTTAATTCCCTTAAGCTATACTTTAAAAACCTAATAAAAACCTAACCACATCTACAAGTGAATATTGTTCTCCCATCTTCAGAACCTGTCCATTCATCACCACAGTAGAGCAACCATTTAAATACGTCCTTTCTCCATCACAGCCTCGTAAATTAGAAAAGGCGTAGACTATTCCACATTTAGAGCTGGCCGTCTTTATCAATTCATATGCATATGAGGCTTTTCGAATTTCAGTATGTGAGCCTGAGCCATTAAAAATTATTTCTGCTCCAGCCAGACTTTGAGGTATGTGACTGCTATTCGGATTCCAAAGCTCCTCGCAAATTTCAAATGCAATCACTGTGTCAGAAAGTCGAATAAGTCCGTCTGTCATTGGAACGGACTCTTGTCCGCAGATATTTTTAATCACATCTGGCAAATAATAAGTGCGACAGCCCTAGATAAAACATACAAGTTGTTTTTGACATTGATATATTGTTACTAAATGAAAATCATTGTAAAAAGTATGTACCCCCATCCAAGCAGTGAACCAACGAGTTTCTCGGTAATTGCCATCATCGCACAATATTAATTTTGGACGGATCAGAATGATCTTCCTTAAAACATGATACAAAGATTTATGTAAGTATTACTCCTGAATAATATGAAGTTGGGTGTTGAATACTGTTGAATACATAATTATACTGTACAGATAATATTTAAGTGTTTCGCACTTATTACCTGTTAAGAAAAACAACTCGACAGTTGTACGTAACACCGTTGCTCATCACAGGCATTCCGACATCCACCATGATATCCTGACAAATCTCATTTTGAAGTAGTTCAGCTAAAACCTCCCAACTATGGTCAATCGTATCACTTTCGTAAAAGTGGTCTTCACAGTTGTAACCGCATATTTCCAATTCCGGTCCTGAACGATATCTTGAGCCCTGCTCTTTTGCTATTTGGATACTTTTAAGAATTCGATGATAGTTCCCTTCAAAGTCCAACGCGAATTGATTTAAAGTGACAGCAGATATTGTCACAAGGTTGGCCATTTTGATGAATTTTAATTTGTTGCAATACCTACTTATGCTTTAATGTTCAAATCACCAATTTTCCACTGCTTTACAGACAATAGAAATCAATCTTTTGAACTGAGATTCCCAACAAGTACTGTTCATGGAAATGCTACATGCAAGTGCTTCATGTTACCGAGAGGTACCAAATATTGATGGATTAATTTATATCGCAAAGATATCACGATAAGGATAAGGCGATTGATCGAACTGCAGTCCACACCTCCTCCTAAGTGAAAAATCATTTTATTGATCAAACAATTATGAATGATAAAAAGCATAGATTCTTCATTAAATTATTCTCAGAACGATATTCAAGAATAATATATATATAGTATATAGCATGTATTGGTATTACTATTACATAGGTTATTGTATAGTCTCTTCTATATTCCAGGAGTTAGAAAATACTGTTATAAATCCAAGGTACTACTATCCAAGGTACTACTACTACAGATTATTATCTCGTCCTACCTTTTGCTATTTTATTAAATGGAATCAATTGGATTACTAGACTGGTTCATAATATGCGATTATTAAAACGTACCATGCTTTATGTGCATGTGCCACTTATTAAAGAGTGTTAGGGTCGAGATACGCTTTCAGTTGTCTTCTTTCGACAGTCGATCTTTAATTAACATAGTCATTGACCGGCGGTAATTACCGCAGAGTGCATGAAAACGTTAGTCGAAAGGAGAAACGGTTTGCTAAACTTTGGAAATGCATTTTCTAATCTTTGAAGTTCATCAGATCAGACACGAGCTCAAAATTAGAGTCTAATAATTCCTTCACGAAAGCCAACAATACACAGGTACATTTTTGTTTACTTATGTTTAGATTTACAAGCATACAAGAACACGATTCAATGCAATAACTACATATTATTACCTGCATGCAAATCACCCGTGGGAAAATAAGCTCATTTCATGCATAACTTGTGTCTTGTGCTGTACATTGTAATAATATTTCCAGCTGATTTGCAGAACTGTACTCGCTCGCATTGGTACTCCTCATCAGGTAGCCAATAGAGTCATTAGATTAAATACTTCCTTCCGATAATATCTGAATCGATGATAAGATCATTGATCCACGAAAGTAAAAGTATGTGACATAAATCTCGTTATTTATATGAGAAGTTTAAAGCCTAAATTATTGTTTTGTGTGTAATAAATAGGAATTTTTAAAAATGCGAAATCCTCTAAATTCGAACATGTAGTGAATTTTATGTGAGCTGTCTATTTAAGATTTGGTTATGCCGTAAATATATTTAAAAAGGAAAAAATTGAATCGCACCTGAACGCAACGGATTGTGAATCGGAAATAGTAGTGTGATGTTTTTATCCCGCTGCAGCTTCGACACACTCAATCACACGTTCAACATTTGGCCGAGGGCCAGACGAAGCGCCACAGATGGAAACATTTAAACAAACTCCCTGCGAAAATTACCATTCCTTATAATACATGTACTTGGAGTTGGGTTGGTTGGATAATATCATAGTAAAGCAATGCACATAGGAAACCAGACTTCCCCTCAATACGATAATAACGTATGTGCAAATGTATGAGGTGATCTTGTGTGTACTTCTTCTCACATCTCAGTACACACATTATTTTGCAAAATAGTCTTTACATGTAAGTGTACATACATAATAGCATGCATACGCCTATACACATACATTTACACACACACACACTAGACTAATACATTCATAGATTCCCGTTTATGATATAATACTCACAATAATAGATGGAAAGGTGATACATACATTTAAAGTGCATAATCTCGTAAAACACTACTCATTTACACACAAAACAACTTAAACTATGTAGTTATAGAAGTAGGTACCTATATATACAATAGTAAATAATATAATATACACAATACAGCAACTCAGACACACAAGATAAAGAATCGAGCAAGACTAGAGGACAACGTTAAGTCAGTCAAGTGAGTGCACAAGCAATTGGCTATCAGAACCAACAAATATAATAATAAAATGTTGTGAACTGAATTCAAGTGGAAAACTGTTCGGAAATTCGCCAATTGCAATTGCTAAGGATTTATTACTTGTGTTACTTACTATTACGGGTGTTCCGAGTTGTTGTGGAACGAGAAAACCGCTGCTACATCACAGCACACAAGGAAAAACCGTTTAATATTATTTTGTCAGTTAGGAAACTGTACATATATACCCTGACAATTATATTTGATACGAAATCTATCTTTTGACTCTACAGCAATCAAATACTAATAACAATAAGCAAGATTATTTTGTGCCTCAATGTAGCCTACTGCATACATTCAACATTTACCCATGACTTTTGTAGAGAATTGTTTACTTTATCAAAAGTTTTCAACGAGGAAGAATCTGGTTCCCGTTCTGTCTGTTTTTCTTTCGACCAGCTCACATGCGAAGATCCTTCAATTTATTTTATTCACATCCATACAGAATCAAACAACTTAACACTAAAAAGCTTCAAGAACTTTGTAAACAATTGGTCCCACAGAATAAGCCATTTCCCTCACATACACCAACTGGAAAATTGTTTGTTTAAAATAGGAAACCTACTTCATTGAATTGACAGGCTCATTCTGTGAATGGCAGGAGATAACAGCAAAGCAACTGAAAAGACTTCTCAATGTAATAGATGAGCACCGATACCAAGAAATAGCTTTAGCATTGATCCTACCCCCATTGTTCTTCCAACTTTTATGAAACTTCTTTTTTTATTCAGTACCATTTGTTATCTGAGTTAGTTGTAAACTTCTCCTTTCAAGCAGATCTTTCCAGAATTCTATACAAAGTTTTCCGTGGAAGATTTTCCGAATTATAATTACAACTATTATATGAATCACTCTCTATTTTGAGATCTCTGTATTAATTACAGTACAATTGTGCCTGATTTTCATTTTCTACGGAAAACTGCTAGTACTTAGTTATTTTCGTAGATTTCAATAACTTAAAAGTGCTTCAAAAAATCCATCCTAATATAAAATCCATCCAAACTGTTAATGTTGATAAAGTAACTTCAATTACATTTTACCGACAACTAATACTGTCACCGAAGCAAAATACTCTCCAGCAGAGGAGGAAAATCCCTTTTGATTGCTTCATGGAGTGAAGGAAATTCAACTTTGTAACGAATCGTCTGATTTCGTATCGTTAGTGGTATTATAATTTTCTGCCTTACGATTCATTTCCTTCTATTGTACCGAGAGTAAATACTGAATAACTATTCAATACTATCAAATAGCCAAAGTTAAAGTATCGTTTGAACGTTGAACAGAAAGCAAATAGCATCCATTTTCACACTTTAAATATTTCAATGCTAATGTTTGAAGTACCTTAACAAGAAAATTGCCTTACGGTCCGGAAGAAATTAAAATACTACTTTTAGAAATTCGATAAGTAACTCTAATCTGAGCACCTGTGCCAACATCACATCCGTCGAGTCTGATTTAAACTTATACTGTCTCTGATTTTGTTCCGAATAGCTTTTTGAAAAAGTAATTCATCTCTACTCATTGTAATCTTCAAATCTTCCTGCTCAATGGGAAAATTAGTCCAAATATTCAAGAGAAGTAATTTGTAAATCTTATACATAATATATAAAACTAAATCCTATCTCTACTACTATGCAATATGCAACTATAATCTTCCTTCGCCTTCAGCACTATGAGATTCTACTAAATAATATTTTATAATACATCATCGTTATTCCATATTCCTGTACTTTATCCAAGTTAACTAATAAACACAAATACTACCAAAGCACTCCGACCAAATTTGCCTGAAATAGAGAAAATTTTTACGAAAAATAAAAAAATATTTAACTAAATCGAGGTCCAACGCCTGTCTTCGTGTATACAGTCCTCTTTTACCAGAAAACAATTCAATAATTAAGAGTACTGCCACATAAATTGTATTCGTACACTCGCGAGTCGCGACTATATACCTGTCAAACGATTTGGAAACTGGAACATCTCGTATTGTCATTGGCTCCTGTGAGGAGTACTTAAAATTTCAAGTTCGATAGAGACGCGAAGGAAAGGGAAAAGCATCAAGTTGAGTTCCCAATGTGGTCTGTGTTGCGGCTTGAAAAGGGATCGAAGAATGGATCAAAGTATCAGTGGCAGTGACTTTTCTCCGGGCTTTGGCTCAGCGCCGGTTCCATCAAGGAATCGCACTGTAATTAGTTCTGATGCTACGAAGAAGGGATTAAACTCTGGGACTTTGTCATCATCAGGACTTCATACAGAAGGAATTCCTGGCACTCTGGATATGCAAGTGCCTTCTAGAACCTCAACATCAAAGATTAATACTTCAAAGAAAAGCTCAATTTCAACTTCCGCTTCATTAAATTCAACTGAAAAGCCTTCACCTGATTCTACAGTTCCGGGTTACGCTTACGAAAAATCCTCTATTCAAAGAAGCAATAAAAGCCCAAAGGATAACAGAGCCTGTCAAAGTCGAGATGCAGCATCATCCTCTCATCTCTTACAGAGGCAACTTCACGAGGAAAAAGACCCGTCCGTCAAGGTTGATAAAAACATTCCCAAAATTAAGAAGAGCACACTATCTTTTTCGTGACCCATAAATTATAACACGTCTGTCAAGTCAATGAGTAATACTCATGCTAGAGTTAGATAAATCATCCTATACCTTTCTGTGACTCATATAATATTATGA
>JABASI010002248.1:0-20460 GCA_019776505.1 Tomocerus nigrus
TTTTTTTACTTCCTCTCATCCTCTCGTTCCTCTACGAAAATATTCTTCATACTATCGCTTAACTTATAAGTGCTGTATTGTTATGGATGTAGGAATAGCAAGTAGGTATTATTATAATTTTTTTCTCTTCTTGATTGCACGGGGTTGTACGTTGTGCTTACTCTAATTCTAATGTTACTAGCCATGCGATACACGTCATTCATGTCTTTAATTGTATTGTTCTCATACACACTTCCACATGTTACACTTACACTTCAGTTCGTACCCACACAACACCACAATCATAGACATAGGCACAACCAAGTTCTTTATGTCTGTCATATCACATTTTTGCATCATTTGTTTTTCTCACAACAAAACACTATCAATGACTTACTTGAGAGTTTGAGAGCTTACATGGTAGTTAAATGTCCTACAAAGACTGCCTATGCCATGCTGATATTCATGACATACAATGAAACTATGAACTGATTAAGCTTCTATTATCAATATCGTAATTATACATATATTATATACATTCTCAGTTCACATCGTAAATATGAGTATTCATGGTCACTTTTAACTTTTAAGAGCACAATCATCCACAATGAAAGTTTTATGCTCCCTTAAGAATTGCAATTTTTATTTTGAATTTTACTACAGCATTATTTTTAGATCCGCAGGGCATCGGATACGTCATGTTATGCAATGAATGATTATGATTAATGCTAAATAACATAATCATAATTACAACTTAGAATTGGACACGTATATACGGATTGTCAATAATATTATCACCATTAAAGCCAAAATTATTGATATAATCAGCTTCTATAAGAAGTTGTTTTCTGTGATGTGATGTGACGCATTGAAAATGTCAACTGTAAGCATGTACGGATTAGATTTTAATTTTGTTTTGTTTACAGGCTTTTTTCCGAAATAGTTGTTTATCTTTTTATTAAAGTTGGGTACATAGGAATAAAGATTGTTGAGATTCATTTATTCAAGTAGGTGTGTGAAAACATTAACTAGACACGCAAGTTCGAGGTACTTAATGACTTCACATTAGTAAACAAAAAATTTTCAAGAGAATAATTATGGTCCAAAATGGAACTGGTCGCACAAACCCGAACCTAACTAATTTTGGACGCATTGTAGTTACTTACAATTTAAAAATCAGACCACAAAAAAGTAGCGAGATACGACGATAGCCGAATGGACAGAACATTTAAGCTGAATATTTTGCATGCAGTACTAATCGTTATTGTAAGTTAAAGCTTTGAGAATAGCATTTAGGTATTCAGGCATTGGCATAACAAATGGCAACATATCAGTACAGTACAGCCACATTATATAATAATATATAACATACCACTGATCTCCTTCGTCATCGTTCCCTCTTTGTTACTGTTCGACATCCTCTTCCTCATTAGCCCGGTTTATTTTGGAACTTGGCTACCACACTACAACAATCAATAGGATATATAATCCTGCAAGTTGTATATTATATATAATAAGTCTTGCTTGGATCCAACAATATCAAACGAATTCAGATTCCATTGGATTTTGCACGAACTATACTTCAAGCGATGAATTATTTGACCTTTGCTGCGTGTTAATCTTAATACTGATGGCACAGAGAATGATCGCTACACCACCAGTAAATAAACTATGCGATTCTGAATGGCACTGAAAGTGTGAGAATGGTAAACGACATTGGGTCAACAACGACGAATAAAAACTGCATTTAAATCAAACCGACGAAATATTATTTCTTCTACGTAACTGCGATGTTACAGCTGTAGCACTTATCGGATAGCTTTTAACTTTGTGGTTTCCTTGAATTTCGTCATTCGTTGATAAGGAGCAAGAAATAGTATTGATCGGTTATTTAGAATAATGTTTCATTATTTGTCATTGTCACATTTCCGCGTATGACGTGTATGACATGACTCTGTCGTGGCTTATTTATGTGTAAGACAATTCAAAAGTGATTCATCCTTCATCCTCAATTTTTCTACTCCATTTGTACATGGTGTCACTATAAAAACAAAATGCTGGGGTTAAAATCTACATAACATGTACAACGTAACACAATTAATCTGTTGACACAAATTAGATGTCAATGTCGCAAAAGATTCTATAACTAATCTCTTGAATGCTAGTCCACAAAAAGTATTTTAAAAGCTTTGACCTTTTACTGGACAGATTAGTTGTTACTAATTGCATTTGTATCTATTCCGAAAGAAAACTAAGTTATTCTACTAAAGTTTAAACAGTTGAACAAATAAATGTTACGTCAAAACTGTTTCAGTATTCACTTAAATCATAAATAATACGTGAATTTACAAATTATCACATAGATATTAAATAGGTAATATTCTAATCCTGTAGAATGGATTAGTTAGTAAGAATATAAAGGAACCCTTCATACAAATACTATAATATAATAAGCTTTCAACCTTTAAAAGTTCTTGATGTATTAAAAAGTAATAAAGTGTGAAAGACTGCTAATAATATTAATTGCTAATAAAGTTTGAAATAGGAAAATCTAAAAGAAGTATTTATTTCCTTCCGTACATAGAATGCGTATTGTAGGAATGAATGAAATAATTCTTAGACAAAAAGTGGCAATCCCTTCTTGACGTAAACAGGGGAATAATGTGTATAGTATTTACCTTATCTTTAAATACTTACTTAAATATTATAATATGATGACCAATAAAATGACTAGTCTAGGATTACGTTAACACCAGAATTTCTTGTTTGCAAGAGCTGGAGAATGTGGAGAAACACAAGTGAACACCGAGTGTTGATGTTGATTTCTGTCGGTTCTTCGGGCGAAGTGGCTGGGATTTTACGAATTTACAAACCTCCTATGCATATAGAAAGAAAAACGAGTATTACAGAAGTTTCGTTTCATTGTGACTACATTCTTCACATATAATACACCTACCTAATACATATCCATGTAACTATAAGAATATAATATTATATCCCTAGGAAATACCAGCAATCCAAGAGCACGAACGAGAAGAAAAAGTGATATTGAGTTGGTTCTCTCAATGTTAAATGTGCCTGTGTGTATGACAAACGTACGCAAGGCTCCCCATTCCATAAGATTTAGCACGAACCCTGCCTTGCTTGTTAGTCAGAGAGGCAGAGTATCCCTATCCACATAGAACACATAAGTAGTACGGACGGACGGGTAGTATTATACATACAGCACAAATACTACACATAAAAAGCACAGAAATTGTTGTGCTCTCTGACAGTGCGCAAAACAGACAAGATTCCTTATTTGGAAAAAAATCCCAAATAATATGTACCCGTCCGTGCCGTTGTGTTGAATCTGGCTGTACTGCATTGTATTGATGAGACTCGCTTAAAACAAACAAAATTGTTAAAATTTGCTACTATATTTCTTAAATATAACTTTTGGAATCAGAATAATAATGTATATTAGTATATATTATATTATTATATTAGTACCAGAGAGTCCAAATAGTCCAAAAGTTACATAAGAAATACAATTTTAATTTTGAGTACATCCATAGAAGTGGAAAAATATTAATTTCGTTGAGAATAAAAAGAAACTATAACGGGGAAAGTTTCATAGATATAGCTTAGAAGGGAACAAAGGTGAAAGCAGGTGAAAGGTAACGTTACTTTGAGTGAGACAGATAGAAAAACCTCTGCGCTTGCGCATTCGCCGAAAAAGAGCCCGTTTTTCAAATCGTATCTTCTAATAAGCGAGTCATCGTTTTCGAAAGCTACTGCCTACAATCCCCAACAATTCTGGTTGTGTACTTTGTTTGGATATCATGATTTCGAGAAGAAACTTTTCCCTAATTTTTTTAGGAAGTTTTTCTTTTCGAAATCATAGCATGAACATCCAAGCGAAGTATACACAATCAGAATAGTTAAGGGCAAGGGATTGTAGTATTAATTTGTATATTTCGCAATTTGCATTTTCTATACGATGACTCGTTTAGGAGAAGATAAGATTTGAAAAAGGGGATCTTTTACATGTAAATGTCAATAATTCAAATGTTGGGGGTCTCATTAATCGCCCCTTTAACTAACAAGTAACAACTTAAAAATTAAATAGTGGTACTTACATACTTTTTACGCCTTACAACTTAACGTACCATATTCCTATTTGAATGTTTACCACGGCTGACGCCTAATAAATGTCTTCAATCTTCAACTATTACAGACGTTGACGGGTATATCTGTCTCCGGTTTTCTTTGCAGTTGGCAGTCACCACGAAACACTGGGACAAGACTCTGACAAGAGAGACATGCTTTTAAGTTTTACCTAGGACAAAAAATAAGAACAACCAGTTATTTTGGTGTGCATATACGGCATTCTTGTAATATATATATTATTATAGACTGATAATATTATATATAGTATATTCTAAGGATTAGTTTATTTAGTTTAGTGTACATGATGACATGATTACTAATTAATAAAATTAAATTGAAATGGCAAAACGAAGAGAAAATTATACTATTTTAATTTTTAACAAATTTTTGAAAAGTATTGAATTTAAAAATGTATACATGCATGGATCATGCATTGCATTGCTTTGAAGCTTTTGTCACTTGTGACTTTATGAACGAGTGTTCATGTACTATTTTTTTAACTAGACTTCAGTCAGCCGTCAGCCCTAAGCACAATATTGCTGGCTGCCGCCAAAAATTCAAACTCGAAGTACAGATAGGCAAAGTTTTACACAGGTACAGGTAGTCAAAGCAAAAGTATAAAGCGATTTTGTGCCAAAATATATTGCAAATTCTTATGACAAAAACATCTTACCTTTTTTCTTACCGTTTGACACTCAGTAAATTCTGTTTGTGATTGTAACAATTAATTTAAGATCGTTGCCATCAGCTGTCAACCAGTGCAGTGCTCAGTCTTCAGTGCATTCGCATTGCTTTGAAACATCGAAAACTGTAACTAGCTTGTGCAGATGGTCGACCCCGGCATCCAGTGATTCCAGTGACTAAGACTTTGCTACCACCTGTAATAAAATATTACAATTGTAGTAAATGCAAAACAATAATTTAATTAAATCGTAAACACTTGCACTTGTAAGGCTTTATTGATTATGTAATGTACGGTGATTTCTCCTTTTACAGAATGACTTTCACCTTTACCTGCTCTCAGGTCTCAGATATACCTCTAGACGGAATTTAACTACACACAAAACAACTAGTAACTAAACTTACTAGACTACTAACCCGAGGCAAACTGGTAAATAAATACAAGACTGCCTTGCTGACTGCTAAACCGTTCTTTCAAATAGTTCCAATCTAAAGTCCAATCAAAAGTGAAAGTAAGTTTTAATTTAGGATGGTTTACCTCCTTTAGAATGATGTTATGTCAAAAGTCAATTATTAAGGTGAGTGGCCGGATTGAGTTTTCTGATTTCCGGATTGGATATGTTAAAGTTTGTATTGAAGGTGACAATTTTAATTTGAAGCTATACCTTCAAGCTTTACAAGTATTTTCAACTTCAGGCTTTCAATGCACATGCTTTATGACAAAATCCCTATAATATGTATGAACTAGACCTTTGACCCCTGCTATGCAGGGCAATGGAATTTTAAAAATTTTGAAAAATTTCAGAAAAAATCAAATTTTTTTTAAATCAAATTTTTTTTTAAATCAAAAAAAAATNAAACAGTCATCAAAGTCATAATAAAAGGAATAATAATGCAATGCTCGCAAATCCTGCGCGCGCATAGTGTCCCTAATAATATTATGTCTTGTATACCTTTGAAGAATCTACAATCTTTATAAGCATAGCAGTACTTTTTGAACATTTTTCATTGTGGGGAAATTAAATTGTTTTTTTTATAATTAAATAAAATGTTTTGCTTTGACTTTTGACCTGTATTCCAGTATTCTATAAAATATATTTCATAATTGTAATTCTTAACTTCGATTCCCAATAGATCGGAACAAACATGGAATTTGCGGATCGTATGGAAAGTCTTATTGACAATGGGATGTTCGACGAATTCGTCAGAGAACTGCTTGATCCAGTGAATGTTGAGCGAGTGAAAGCCAATGGAATGGAACTCATCACTCAAGTTTGTTCGAAAGGGATTAATGAAGTAGAGGAAACGGATCCAAATTTGACAATTTGGCTGGACGGATTGGATTATATAGTGCAGTATGCCAATCCAAAAGAAGCTTATGCCGCTCTTCTTGAACAATCAGTCGTATTTGCCCTTACAAACAAATTCATTTATCTTCTCCAGCCAATTCAAGTTGTGTTTGCAAAACTCCCCATGATCCGAGCTTCACACATGGAAGGAATTTTGAAACATATACAGTTTCATATTAAGTCGTATCTTAGTGTTCCGGATTATATCAAAACAGCGGAATGGGATGGAAAGGAAACTTTAGCAATCGAAGAAGATCCTCAAATGAGAAGAATCATTCAGTCGTACAGCTATTGTCTCACACTAATTACTTCTTTTGTGAATGGCTACATTGCTGTGCTAAACTCATCTGTATCTGGAGAGCCCAAAGTAGTTGAAGATCTTGGGCGCAGAGAGTCCCTTCTAAGAAATATACTGGTAAATTTGCTGGGAAAACCGCTAGTTTATTTTGATTTGCGATGGGTAGAACAAGAAGCAAATGAAAGAGCAAATATCAAGACCGAAGGTCGAGTTATTGCTGAGAGAATTATGAATCTTTTAGCCCAGATGCACGTTGATGTGCCGTATTTCTTTGATTGGCTTAGTGGACAACATATTAATGAAAAAATGAAGAAAAAAATTCCTCCAGTACCCGTAGATTCAGAGTGCAATACAGAGCAAGAAAATGATTCAATTTCTGAAGATGAAAATTATTGCTCGTTGTACGAGCCAGAACTTGATATCGTTTCAATTACCAGTTACTTTTATCTTCTGATAGATCAGAGTGTGGCTGCTGATCATATTTGTACTCTCTTCGCTCCTGCATACACATTTAATGTTCTTCTTGGTGCGATTGTCCCCTGCCTGGACTGTGAAGAGAATATGATTATAAAAAAGGCGACAGCTCTGACTAGCAAACTGCTTTACAGATGTAATCCTCCAAACCCAGTCAGTATATACGGTCTCAAGTCAAATATGATTCAAACAGAAAATCATAAAAATTTTATCGAAAAGATTGTCACTGTAATAATTTATTGCAAAATATTAAGTGTACGCAGAGATGCTCTGGAAGCATTGCGAAGATATTTATGGGCATTTGATGGCTATGGGCGTTATATGTTGCTCGTCCGAGGTTTTGATGTCATCCAGCACTCTGGTCTTGTGGGCTACTTAATTGTCCAACTGAAAGAATTTGTTCGGGAAGCGTTATATGATCCTCAAACAACGGCTGAAATGAAAGAATACTTTTCTGGAGAACGATTGAAGAGTTTACTGCATACGGTTTGCCATTTGAAGGATGGCGAAGTTACAGATATAGCTGATAATAGCGACCAAATTATAAGTGCTCTGAATCTTGTCCGATATTTACTTTTAACTGATGGAGCTGCAAATAAAAGTGGCTTTTATTCGTCAATGCCAGTTGTTGAAAAGAATTTACTTACACCGCTGCACACAGCCCTGGACTTTTCAAAAGCGCATTTCGAGCAAGAGCTTAGAGTGTTAAACGAGCATCCGAAATCTGTCAAAAAGCAACGACAAATTACTGATGTCGAATCTACCGTTACCATTGATGGAAGAGAAGTAACAGCTAACCAGCTGTCTGAAGTTCCTGTTGCCGACAAAATAGCATCCGTCAAGTCTGCTTTGTCTGCTTTTGACATGATGTTCAGTCTTTTGGCCAGGGTCGATGAATGTTACTCCCAAACCAAAGCAACACGCGTCTAAGTCTGCGAGACCGGTAAGAATTTGTTATACTATAACTCAACTCATACTCTAAATAAATGCTTTAAATTAGGTAGCAATTAATAATTACTTCGGTGTACCACATATTAATTATGTTTTCGCTGTAGTATATCGTAAATACTAATTCCAACAATTATCTTTAATATGTACGTGTAATCGTGAATCACTCATAATACAATTTTCTTCTATGGACTTAAAATTACAATTACCTGTGCAACTTAACTCTGTAAACTAGTTAATTGTTTTGATATTGTGGCCAAATGATGAAAAGAGTCTGACATGATATGTAATACTTCACACATTTATTTTACTATAACGCAGAACTATTGTAGAGAGATGTACTGTACAATATAAAAATGTTAACCTGATATGTAATTGATCTCCGATATTAAAAACGTTCCAAATTCAAAAAGTACAAAATTTTCGATTGATAATTAAACACTTAGTAGCAGGTAACTATATCTATAGCATACATTTTCTAAATAATCATTCGTTAACTAACGGCAGATATGTAAAACATACATACCTAATTCGTAAACATTATAACTAACATACACAACTCAAGAAATTAGGTAATTGCATTTGTGTAGGCTTAACACAATAATTCATGCACCTTTGTAAAACTAATTACAATATTACAACTATGAAATCAACAATCCATCAAATAATTGTAAAAATCATTGAGAAGTCTTTGGTTTTTGCTTTACCAACACTAGACGAAAAATGAAATTCCACCACATTTTTACCAGCTCCCCACCAAAAGTAACCTCAGAAAACAGTGGCAAAGAAGAATATTATTCATATATAACATGAATGAATTACTTACCGAACTTACTCTAGGACGTAAAGCCAACATGTCCATGTCATTCGAAACTGGCTAATTAATTACTACCCGATTACCCCATACTGCATTGTTCATAAATGTTGCACTGCACACCACATACCTCATCAAATTAATACATATTTTTAGACTTAAAACTAAGCATAGTAATCATATTATAGTTGATTGGTAAGTAATTAGCCTACTACTTCGTAAATACAGAGTCTTTAGTTGTATAAAACTGGATTGCACAATGGCTTTAAAAATTCCTATTCTTACGCTTACAAGTACAAGTTACATTTTTATGGTAGCCGTAGCCCTAATATTTTAAGAATCTAGAATCTTATTCTCTATTATTTTCTAGTTTCTACCAATAATTCACAGGTTTAAAATTCTAATGCATTTTCCAAAAATGTCACATCACTTCTTGAATTGTCAGAATTTTGTCATGATGTTGCATAATATATATCAGGGGCATCAGGGCGGATATCTTGGTTATGGTCATCAATATGAAACAAGGAGATTGATATTGCTTCTGGTTATATAAGATGCTTGATAAAATCCACTTGATAACTATCTTACGGGAGTTGATTTCCTCAATCTCTAACAGACCTCATGGACTGCATGGTGTTAAATAGATTAGGTCTGGTGGTGTAGTACAAGTCAGAAGATCGGAATGTAGGATCCGCAATAAGTTTGTCTTTGCTCTTGTGACAGAGACAAACTACGCAAAAAAAGACTATGACAACTTGAAGAAGGCAGAATCCGATTATGACGGCAATAAGCAGGTTTTTGGGGCCACAAATGACCATGCCATTATCTGCAGGGAAGTGAAAAACAAGATAAAAAATTGATGGACATATTTCCGAAGAAAAGGACAGACATAAGTTTGTCGTTTGTAGTGAGTCAGTTATTGAATGTATTTTGTATTATGTAATGTAGGTTCGTATTATACCATACCTCGATGATGAATCGATTCCGGATTCTTGGCAGTCTGGGCTTTCGACTTTCTGTCATGTGGACCCGTTACAATAATCTCTCTCTGCAGCTCCACATATTCGATGTCTGTCTCATTATTTTCAGAAAACCGTTTTTTTCTTCCGTAGGACAGTTCACCATCGCATTTAAGCTAATGGAAGAGAAAATTAGTTTCGCAATTTGATTTATTTACAATTTTCCTGGCATATGAAAATATGGAAATTCGTTTTAGTACCGGTGGACATTCATTTCGGCAGAATTGTAAGTAAACTTGAAAGCGAACTACAGCATCATTGGTAAACTTAAAAGCCTCAAATCGCCCCTTCAGTGACTTAGAACCGTCATTTGCCTTTTTGAGGTGGGGGAAAATTGCTGGATCCTCCGGGCATCCTCTAGTGTCCAACAGTACTAATTCCTCTTCATTTGTACCACTTTTAGCAACCAAGTCTCGAGCGAAAAGCCCGTAAGCGCCTTTTAAAAGTGAAATAATTATGAATTTGTTGAGCTATAGTTGAGTCAGTAGACTGGAAAATCTCTAGGTTTTCGTGTTACTCCATAATTCATAATGAGTCTTTGGGACTGCCTGCATTCATGCTGATACGTTTCTGTTCCGATTTAACAGTACACGTAACACTAGCATAGCAGTCACACTCACACACAGCAATAGTAAGTAGTATTAAGGAGGATTTAAAATTAATTAGCTCACTATCAGCCTCGACTTCAATTCGAATGTACAATTCGTCCCCGAGAGATACGCCACTAACGTCATTGCCATTCCGGTCCGTAATCCTCAAAACAATCGATGGAGCCTTGGCCGTGGAATTAATTACTGACGTAGCAATTCCAAGAATAGGAGCAGGAACTGCAGAAGCCTCAACAAGTCTTGACTCGGACTCCTTCTCAAATCCTAATGTTTGTGATAATGTTCTATTTGTTTCCGGAAATTGGCATATTAAGCGAAAAGCAGCATCGCCACGCTTCTGAATCAAAGGATGTTGCTGAACGACCAGATTTCCTATGAAAGAACCGTCTGCGTCCCTACATCACAAAACAGTCATGACATGTTAATTACTTCATTCAACTTAATTAATGGAATCACGACTGGCTGTCTTGTCACAGTCCAGCGAAAGCCGTCGGCCCACGGCACAAGTCAGACCAAGCCAAACCAACCCCTTTGCTTTCTATATACCTAGTCATCGTTTCAATACTATTACATCCGTAAATCATTCATAAGGAAATACACACAAGTCCATGTGCGTATAGGAATAATGTTTCTTTAACAGTTGCCACACTCACACACACGACATGTTCTTGTCTAAATCTTTCAAATGTGATTTTATGCTATCAATCTCTTAAAAGAGCTACTTTTCATATGCAAATGTTGTTCAGCTGTTTAAAAGACCCGTCTTAATTGAATTGCTGTAAAAACCGTCTTATACAATAGATGCATATTTCTATACGAACAGGGTAAATATATTAAGCATGTTATGTATTTACTTGTAAACGCCGCAGCTATTAAGTGGATATTGAAGAGTGGTTGAGAGTTTCCCATGGCCAAATACCTCACAGTCGGTGGACAGAGCTGAAGAATACATCTTCCCGTAGAAGGGGGAGTGTGTCTTGAGTTTGGCGACCATCGAGTCTCCGTTACACTCCAGTGACACTGTGATTAATTTAAGTAAGACCATGCAATCTCAGTTTTTGTGTCTATGTCCTGTTACTACTACAAACACACTCTGCTAGTAAATACTAATATATCTTAACAGTGTATGAGCAGTGAACTCATTACTCTCATTGTCAGCTCAGTTCCTTGGACTTGTTTCATCAAGGACATGTGCGTAGGAGAGAAATAATAACAATAAATAGTTCTGCCCATTTTCAGTAGCCAAATAATATAATGACACTGACACTAGGTACAAGTGTACAAGTAGACTACAGTGCTGCTCTGCTACTGCATATAAATTCATACACAAGAATATTTCTATGAATAAGTTTTCTTAAAGGATTCCATCTTACTGTCAATGCACGGCACTCTTTGAGCATAAACCTTGTTTTCATGCGATTTTAGCAATTTCGAAGAAGTTGTCGACATATCAGCCCCACTGAGGAAGCACACTCCTGTCACTCTGTCGAAGGAGACGGACCGACATGTAAAGGCTGCATAACTCTCACAAGACTTTTGGCACTTAAAAATTAAACATAATTGTTAAAATAACTTATAAAACTTAGTAACTTATAGAACTTAATAAAGGTTGAAGAAATTGCTAGTATCTAAATGAGAAGTGAATGGGATAATATAATTAGGTAGGAATTTTAAAGAATGGTCTTGTGATTTTCTGTTTTTCACCATTTAACTATGTATAGCTAGCAAATTGTGTTCAATATGTGTTCCCACTCCCAGTCATAAGAACTTACAACTTATAGCTTTGCCAACAGTAGATATCCATATTGTTAGGGCAAATGAATTGAATATTAGCTACTTTTCCTGTTTATAATGTAGGTATACTACACAGTTATAAGGAAAATGGACTTACATCTTCAAGGCTCTCAGATTTCGTTGAAAAGTCTCCGATCGGAAACTCAAAGCCATGCATCACCTCCCATTCACAATGTCTCTCCTTTGTAGAAATCGGCTCTTTTTATAAAGAAACATTTCAATTAGTGTTTTAATTTCCAATTCCCACCAATTGCTTGTAGTTACATAAAAATAACACTGTAGAGAGTAGTAAAGTAAGTTGATGTGTTGAGGTTGATTTTAGTTGAGAAGAGAGGATGCCTACCTATACAGGTGTTTTCAATGTACTCGACTTCTTTACTTGACTTGACAAAGGAGCCAGGCTGAGTTCTCCGATCCTCGCGACTGAGTCTGCATTCCTTTCTACTTTCCCTACATGCAAAAAGGAGGATATCAGTGTAATAAATCTGATTAGGAATGTCTGGTTGGAGGAGAGTTTAAGAAAAGAACTGAGTGAGTGTTGTATGACCAGTATTGACATGAATGGTCACATCATTTCACGTTTACTCAAAGTCATAGGACTGAAATGCAATTGTTAGTAAGTCAGTAAGGTAATACGATTGTGTTTTAAATGTAAATGTCACCAGTAGTCTGCTGATCGACAAGGGAGGCGTTTATCTGTAAGACAAAGCTCTGAACATCTTTTCCTCGAAGTGACACTCCGTATGATGACATCATCATGACCCGCAAGCTCATGACCAGGGATTCTCTCGGTAACCCAAGCCTTGCTGCAGATGTCCCCTGAAAAGTACGGTACATAGAAATCCATTGAACATTTGAACAGACAAGACAAGGTACCTAGGCATTAGAATGTTCAATTACAGAAACCAGTGTAGGTAAATGAATTAGCATCGCAAATCAACATTCTTTTAATGGACATTAATTATGCACTCAACTCAGCTCATCAAATCAAAACCTTGCGGCTGCACAATTGCATCTATTACACCAAACCTCACCTAAATACTATCTGCCCTTAGCTACATATGTACATAGTTAATAAATACCATTCTTCTGCCATCGTAATTCATACTACTGTTTTATGCAGCACAGGTGCCCTAGTGTAATTAAGAAAAGCACAGTTTCGTTCATAATGTATTTAAGGTGTATCATCTTTATCTTCCTGTTGTTTCAGCTTGTCTTGTCATCATTTTTAAAAGGTAGATCGCATTCTTCTCTTCAGAACGCACAGCAAATAAAAATAGAGAACCTTCGCTTCACTTTATTACAAGTAGGCATTATACTACATACATTATGTCTTTGTAAGTGTTATGTAACTTACATGCTCCTCAGATATTTTCTCTATCCCTTTAGGTCACATTTAAATAAAAACTGTCCTACTGTTAGCTGTTTGCCATAAGTAGACAAATGGCAGCACTTGAACATTTGTTAAAAAATATGCTCTATAGATAGTTGAAGATGGGATATGTAGAAAGTTAAAGAAAAGAATTAGACAGACATGAAATTTATAATTGTACATCCTAACTTGTTTAACTGCTATTGAAGACGAGCTCAAGAGACAAGTGGCCAGCACTAACTTATTTTATTGAAGATAGAGTAAGCCTACACTCTGCATTATCTATTGTCTTCTCTGTCAAATAGATTTTACAATAGAAACTTGTCTGAGATTTTTTATGTTATCTCGCTCGTCTACTTTTACAGTAGACATTAGCTACATGTTGATATATAATAATAAACTGTTAACCGTGCTCTGGAATCGGGAAACATTCTTATGATTTTTTAATAAATCCAATTATGGTTATCTAATATGTACAAGTTTGTAAGTTGCAGCTTAAGTGGTAATTGAACAGTTGTATAACTGCTTGAATGAATAGGCTGACTAATAAGGGGGAAGTTGAGCATTACATAATTCAACATATTGAATAAAAATAAATCTAATAATCAAGAGTGCATTATTTCCCTGCCTGTTTGTCTAACTGTCTACAGAGATAACTTATTATTGTATCGAGTTGAGACTTGCTGCGAACCTTGAGGAAAAGGAAAGAAATGGCAATTTGTAAAAATTCATGAGCAATTTAAAGTAAAGTAGAGGAGGGGATCCTTATATGTAAGTAAAGACTGAATCATCTGCATATTTATTATTGACTAGAGTTACACAGTCAGACAGCCTCCATCCGTTCATAGTTGTAAAGACGAGCTTCTTATGCAAATGTCTATGCGGTCATTACATTAGAACAACATTTACAAGTTTAACGGAAAGTCTTTTCTAGTTTAATATGGCATTCATCCCACTAGCATCAGTTCTTTCCTTAGACTGGGAGTATGCTCCTATCTCTCTTACCATCTCTCAACTATTGGCAGAAGATGAGTAACTAAAGAAATAATATTATAACTGATCTGCTCTAACTTCTAGGTAACTCCAACCTTATAACTATCTTTCCGTGAACTGAACTGATAGCTACAACATTCCCATTAACCTATGTAAATAATCTGGAGTTATCCGGGCTAACCCAAGAAAAAAACAAAGCAAACAATGGGATATAATCAAACAATATACCCGTTCCTGTTTTTCACAGTGCATCCATATTTCCTTGATGTATGTACCTATTTAACAAGTCTATCCGTCTCGTGTTTAAAACATTTAGCACTTATAGGTAGTTGAAAAGAATCATAATCCCGTCACACTCACACACTCACACCTCACATCTTAACACATGAAACTAAAGAAAAAAGAATTGCGCTGTTGACCGGCTGGCCAACGAAAGATTCTTGCATCACATACCATTTGAAAAGTTACAGAGTGTTCTGTTATGTTTAGTAGTTTGTAAGAGATGTATCTTTTGATTATTATGACTTGTGTAGACTATTACTGTTTTTCTTGTCTCGCTTTATTGTATTTGCATTAATGAACTGTTTGCACAGATCTATATATATATATAATTAAATATATTTCTTTATCTTTAGAACTACTATACCTACTACCTACTACACTACATTACTCTTGTGCAGCACATTCGTCATAAATATTCTGCAAGAGTTTCTTGTTAAACCTAACCTTGGTATGTGAACAAATCGTACAGCAATAAACAATAGACATTACGTAGGTTTATATAACAGTAAGAATAGGAATATATTATATTTTCTATTAGCCATTAGCTACCATGTACATAATAGGAGTACATAGTACTACTGCTTACTACATTGTTGCACTCAAGTTAATACCTGTTTCAGTCTACGATCATTTCCACTCCATGTCATGCCTATCAAGTTTTCTGTAAGAGAAGAGCCCACTACAGATGTTCTAATTGAATGATTGTGAAAATGAGTGTTCTCTAAGAGCTTCTGGATTACCTCTGTCTTAACTCTTCTTCTTCTCTCCCTTCTATTCCACGTTTCTTAAAGGTATAAAGTGTGCGTTTGATAAGTTCTAACACAATAGGTTAACTCCATTATACTATGGGTTAGGTTAGGTTACACTAAATAATAGAAGGACTGTGCATAACTGTATATTTATTATGAAGAGAGTTGCACTAGCACGGCTATTTAGTCTTTTCACTGCCTTTTCTTCGTGTGGGTGAATCACACAGTACATAGTAGTCTCACTCAGTTCCCACACAAACAAACGTACAAACATGATCTAACTTATTACTACATTCAGAATATAACACGCACGTTAGACTGCATACCTGCCAGGTAGTCTGCTCAGTGAAATTTTCCTGACAATCAGTAAGTTTGAAGATGAGAATGTATACTTTCGATGTTTTAGTTTCTACAGAAGTACTACAGACACACACGTTTTCGAGCTATACAATACTCATGTGTTCAGGTATAAGTACTGTAATGTAAACTGTACAGCATAAATTAATGATATGCGATTCCTACTACTAGAAAGTCATGTTTAGGATAGACGTTATGATTTAATTGGTTTAATAGGAATTCGTTGCTTCAGACTTTGTATCCTTTTTTCTGGCAGTTTTACCACTGAACTACATCTTACATATGTACTTGTTCTACCTATAATGAATAGGCTCCTTTATATCTCTTTTCTCTGAATGTATTACTTAATGTTACAAAACTCATCATTGTGGCATGTCAAAAGAATTTATGTAACCTGAACCTCCATTGTAGTAAATGATGGCATTTGGTAAATAAACACTTAATCACATCAAAACTTGTAATTAGTTTCTATATAAAACATTCCTGCAACTTGGTAAGTCAATAAATCTATTGACTTGCATGCAACAATATGACAGAAAACATCTTAGGCGCATCGCTAATGAATACCAAGAACATTTTCTAAATTTTTAACGTTATTTTAAACACAGAACTCATTTACATTGATTGCATTTTTTTTAAAGAATAATACGTCAATTTGATAGCATAATCAACTCTATTGCCACATCTCACTCATGAGCTTACCTTGCAAACAGAGGCGTTCGAAATAAGAGCTGGCTTTCGAGAAATCCACTTCTACGGAATTATCTGTGTACTTGGGATTACCCAGGCGAAAACATGACGATGAGCTGTAGTCTATCCAGAAAGCTGAACAACTCGAAGACGACCTACACCTGTTGTTCAAGATATGAATAAAATGTGGTTACGATTACGATTAGAGATTGTAGT
This sequence comes from Tomocerus nigrus, assembly GCA_019776505.1. Classification (NCBI taxonomy): domain Eukaryota; kingdom Metazoa; phylum Arthropoda; class Collembola; order Entomobryomorpha; family Tomoceridae; genus Tomocerus; species Tomocerus nigrus. Next base: position 16,776 of record JABASI010002248.1, read on the forward strand.
CCTTTAATTAATAGTAAATTAAGGATTTGACAGGAGATAACTATGAACTTCGGGTTAGTTCGACTTCGACATGACTAGATACATATGAAGCTAGATTATAGTTAACGACATGCTAGCACTAATGTGCTTTTACTGTTATCTTCCTAAAGACTATATATAATTAGAAAAGCAGATATTGCACCGATACCTGTAATTTATACAAAATGCAGAACACAGTTTTAGGAGTAAAGACTCTCCAAGAGATTATGGCTTTGCTCGTCTCAATAAAATTCTCAATAAAAGATTGGAATGAGGAAACTAAATCAAGTAAGGTAACTAACAACTAACGATTTATTGGATTTAAATGTAGTTTCTGTTGTTTACTGACCTGTTGTAGCAGTCTGCGGTAATGGCTCCTGTCGTGCTAGAGTAAAGTGGTATTCTATCTCCTGGTGGTAATTCTATTCCCGTAACTTTCTCGAATGTCTCAACACCTGTTGAACAGTCGGCTAGGGCTGCTTTCAGTGGCACCAAAATTTGGCCTGCACATATTTAAAGTGTCATTCACTCAATTAGTGTCAACATGATTAATGTTGTACATTACTGGATGTACAAGAGAGACACATTTAGCTTTAAACACGATCTGAGTTTCAGTCCGAGAACAGTGGAAAATATCTATCTGTACATAATTATTTATAAATCTAAGTATTAATGGATTTTAGAATTTTTCATACTAAGAAAAAGTAACTTCCCTCAACTAATTTACGATTTATAGTACTCTTGAGCTGTAATCCCACCTACAAGAGCAAGTACATATCTCTACTTTATTGTTTGTATAATTCCTATTCAATGAGTTCAGAATGTGTATACTATTTTGGTGTTAGAATAATATTATCATAATACAATCGATAGAATATTGTATCACTTAGCTTCGATGCATTTGCAATTTGAAGCGGCTTATCACAGCCTAAAGAAGCATTTAGAAATTGTGATGGATTTTGATTCATAATGTCGGTACCATAGTTGATAAAAGTATTACTACTATTACCTCTGTACTACTAGTTTAAAGGAAAAAAAATGCTATAAAGACCACTTTAAGTAAACATGCTTACTAAAATCTATTTAAACTAAATTTTAATATTTATCTTGACAAAGTAGTACAGATGTTACTATTATGATCAGTCGATAATGCAACTTTTGTAGTTAGTTTCGTTATTTTGTAAACTTCCGTACATTATATAGGTAGGTAATACTTACAAGTTACATTATTGAAAAATAAATGTCCAGTATACACTTATACATAGGATAAACTTACACTCGAAATTAGAGCAGTAAAAATAACTGAAAAGTAATGAAAGACATGCCATTTAAAACTAGATTAACTTCAAAATCTAATTTTATGTAAGTATTTTGACTAGTGCTTCCTTTTATCCTGTCTGTTTTTGGCTATTCAAAGTGCAATGTACAGTATGGTTGCAATTACAATCATTTACATAATATAAATGAATCATAACAATAGAAAATCTCAAGTGTAAGTAACTTATTGTGTTTCTTACAGGTAATTGCTGTTTGGTGATTCATATGCATTTATTTTTAGACAACGGATTGCTTAAAGGAGTGAATGCATGCTTTGAATATTTTCTTAGTCTTTAACTTATAATAGATAGTATAAAGGTAGTAATGTAGCTAAATTAGACCCTCCTGCAATAATGTTGTTAGATACATGCATAAGAATGCAATAATAACAAAATAATGTGTGGAACCCACAAATAGTGATTTCGATGAGCCAGAAACACAGAAAACTACTGAAGTAATGAGGTATAGCACGCATTTTTGATGCTGTCACTTAAACTGGCTTGACAGTTGATTATACTTGTGTTGTTTGTATCTTTAACGAAGGGATGTGATTGGTAATTTCCAATCCAGGAGATTTCCAATTTTAATAGTTGAAAACAAACTGAATGTAGTTTGCTGTGTTGAAATTATATTCACATGAGTATAAGATTTAATTTACTACAGGCAGAGTTGCATTCAAGTCAAAGCAAATCGGAGACAACGATTCACTGTTAGCCCCAAATTATTCTATCTTTAGTACAATGCACCGTACTCACTATTGTGTTGTTGTGATAAACATTTACCAAAGAAATGTTAATATACCTGTCTAAAACCAGTCTGTTATGTATACATGTGGATTGTAGATGCTATAAATTCTCAGAAATGAGAATCGTCTGAACACAAACAGAAAATAACGAAAACAAAGTACATTACGTTAGTATGTAAGTATTTCTAATAAACTTGGATTCCCAAGCAAGAAATAGAAGTGTTAATATAGAATCTTGATATATCCATTTACTTGAAAGCACTGACTTATAAATGGTATTTTAACCTTAGATGATCATAGTAATAATATGTATCTGTAGTATTGGAGTAGTAGTATTGGATTGAATCGCAAATCGCAATTACACTGTTCAAGTTGAAGTGTCATACATAAAACTTTCGCGATCAATGAGTGAGAACGAACAGTATCTCCTTTAAGCTTCAGGCCACAATAAAATACAGATCCAAGCTCAAGTTTAAAAAAGACTTTGTTCTTTACTTGAAAGGAATAATCTGAATCTGATCTGTCTTGTAGTACTGTACATTAGCGAATGTGCATGTAGTGAACTGCAGATGTAAATGAGAGTAACACTGCGAAACAAAATGAAAATTTAGATACACTGACACTGGCACTACACTTCTTCTTATACCTAAGGCTTAATATCTTCTTCTAGGTAAATTCAGTAAGGTGATGTTTGGAGAAGAAGCTTCTTGTTCTGTCTATGCGTATTTGCCTGTCAATGATTGAAAGAGTGAAGTTGAAGATGAGACGAGATGATCGGATTCTTTTCCTTAGACTTGTATGAGATTGTGTTATTGTAGTGGTGTAGGTAGATAGTAGAGTTAAGAAGGTAGGTAGATAGGTACTTGTTTTACAAAAGTCAGTTTAGCTCTCCTCTCCTCCTCAACTTACCTAAAACCGTGTTAGCTCTCAACTAAACTGACTGACAAGATTCTCATCTTCTTCTCGTTAACATAACGTAATGTTCCCTTCTATTGTAATTGTAACAAATATGAGTCTCTCTGTGTAAATTCAGATGCTGTAATGTACCGTGTGACTCTGAAATTCTATCTAAATAGTATTGATCTGTTCATGCAGAAATTGTATAGCTGTACGTTCTAGTAGGTACTGTACTATTGTTGTGACTGTGGGATTATGATTTGATTATAGTTGATATTGTTTATGATAATGAATGTTCTTAGCAATGTAAAAGCTATGTCCGTAGCAATTGAACATTAAACACGATTGTAAAAACAATTACAATACAAGATCCACACTAAGATCAGACCAGTTATGATGATGATGATATTGATTTCTGCTTTAGTCGAAGAAGTTTGTAGGGAGAGAGCGTAAAGAAATCTGAAGACGCGAATTTGATGACGGAGATGTTATCTCTTTCTTGCTAACTCTCGAACTGACTCTATTTGTCAACCAAACAGCGAAATATTAGGGAATGGTTCAAGATCCAACGACATGTATTTATCTGCCTCTAGTTTATTCCAACATGTTAATTTCAAATCACTATATTATGATATGACTGTAGTTTAAGTCAATTTAATCTTATTACATTTACAGCTACACAGTTTGGCTGAGAAAATTGATTTTTTT
>JABASI010002249.1:0-20451 GCA_019776505.1 Tomocerus nigrus
TACAAAAATATTATTTAGTAATTTCTATTTAATGCCTGTGTATTCGCAAATGAAATGAATATTAAAAATAATTGTTCATTGATAATTTAGTAGATTAACAGGCATACTTTTTAGGAGTACGAATGTCCCAAAGTGAGACACCCTCCTTGGAATTGGCACTGGTAATTAGTCTAGGCTCAACAGGATTAAACATCACTGAATGGAAGGCTGAATTTACTTTTGCCAAGCAAAATGGATCTACAGCAAAACAAAGAATCACACATTTTACATATTTCTAAGATTAAACCACTAGGACTTGTCTTGTCTTGGACTTGTCTTTTTATTTTACCAGAACTTGATGGTTCTCTGATATCAAAGAGAAGAATTCTACCATCGTCACAAGCACTAGTAAATATGTTGTCATTCAACGGGTTAACAGCTATTCCAAACACTGGCTGTTCATGCATAAAGTAATCCAATGGAGCCCCACTGTGAAAAATCATATTAACATTAGAAACATAATTCTGTGCAGTAATTAAGTAAATAAAGTATGGAGTAAGCAGCTCTCTTCAATTAACATTTACGCATTGATAAACGTCTGCACAGAACGGCAACCAGACGCACAGTAACCGTAACCTTTCTGGACAATTTCATCCATTACTTTTAAGCATTTCATAGATTTTCTGGATCATTGAGACATTTCGAACTTAAATATGAATACTTTTACTTTACATTATTACATCTATGTATATTGTATACAATTCTTTGGTACTCCTACTAAAATATTTTTTACTGAAATGCTTAATGAAAGAAAAAACTATAATAATAAACCTTAAACCTAACTATAAACCAAAATAGTAAAGTAATACATCCAAAATTCAAGTGAACGCTTAGTGTATGTAATACCGCAATATAATTGGGGATATATAAAAACAAAAATGAATAATAAGGATAAAAGTAGAACTGTTTGCTTTAGAAATGGTTATGAAGAATCGAAGTCGAAATTTTTTTAACCGTGAGCGTGTGCATTGTTGCATGTGGCTCGAGGTTTCCGGTCCGATGGTCCGAAATTAAATTCACTGAAATATGAATATGATTTCATTCGGAAACCAGTGAACCGAAATTACCTGGAAAAGGTTACTGAAATGATATGTCCTGCTGTGACAGACTTGCCAACAAACTGTGTGCTCAGTCAGTGTTATTTTAGTCCTTTGTTTGATAGCATAACATAATAAATAATATCAATTCACTTACGTAGCAATGTCGTGAATAATTACGAAGTCATCATTACCAGCAGAAAATATTTTTGTATTACAATTGTCAAAACTGAGACAGAATATATTGCTCAAATGTTCAGCTTGCATGATAACTGGAGTGTCATTTCCAGATAATACTTTTTCAACATTCCAAAGGAGAATTCTGCGATCATCACCTCCTACAAAATTCTATCGTTAATAAATACTTATTCCTTTCATTCCTTTGTTATTGTTTGGCATATTATTATTAACAGGTTTTAATTACATGTTATTGTTTGGGATATTACCTGAGGCAAGTTGTGTACCATCTTTGGAAAACTCAATTGCATTAACGCATCCGAAATGTGACGAAAGATTTTTCCTGTACAAGTTATACGACTTGTCAAGCCTCCAGTCAATAATCTTATTCCTGGGCGACCCTGTACCATACAATTCCCTCCGAAGGAGATAATTTATTGGATGACCAGATTTCATCTCAGTAATCTGTGGTGTATCTTCAAAAGGCTTCTTAACTGACATTTTAAAAGGTTGATTAAAGAAGGTATACTCTTACAATTTCGAATTTATGTATCTACTATACTATCAACTATAATATATAGATTATTGTAAATTGTGATCTTAATCAATGATCTTTGGATATGACAGGTTCATCCTTATCTTCTCTAAGTCGCCATGCAATGCACCACAACAGCATCCCTAAAGGCATTTTAAAAATAAACATTGACCATTAATAATTATTCCTATTGATCTTGATAGCAGTGTCAGCCCCAGAGTCAATAATATTTCATGAATAGTGATAGTTAGTACCATCAAACATAATAATAATTAATAGTGCTTTTAAACCTGTGTGGTGGAGCAGTAAAACGGACAATGGCCAACAGCTGATTTCTCTTCTTGTGGCAAGTGATGGGAAGGTTTGATGATGATGGTAGCCGAGAGTAGGAAGGAAGTAGGATTATGTACGTAGGTAGGTAGAGAAAAGTTGAAAAAGGTTGCATTGCATTGCAGGTTGCAGGTTGCAGTTACGAATTGCAGATGCAGCAGCGGCACTTCGTTTGTTTTCGTAGGTAGATGTGTGACTTGTGTGAGTGAGTATGTGAAATGTGAGGATTTGACTGAGTATAGAGTAGAATCTTGCTTCATAATATTATTAGCAGTTAGCAGCTATTATAGGCTAGCTGGCCAAGATGAGGTCTTGAGGCTTGACCGGCTTGAGGTATCTCCATTTATTTAGTGAAGTTGAGGTATCTCCTTTCAGCGAAGTTGAGTGAGGTATCTCCTTTTAGTGAAATTGAAACATCGCATTTAAAGTCGAACATCATCAAAACCAGTTTTGTAATTACAGCATCAAATTGCTTTTCAGGGGTACCACACTTTACTCCAACCCATACGGCACTAATTAAGTGTTTCCCGTTGCTCCCGTCCAACAGATGATAACACGCCAAAATGTCAAAAAATTCTCATGTTGCGACTTTTGTTAGTTTTATTGTAAGCATGACAGATCAAATAAATTCTCATATAGATAGAAAGGGAAATAGATTAAATTCACAAGTTTTCCTGATTTAGGAAGCGAACTTGAGCGGACCCAATAACCCAATTACATAATTGAGTACGACAGGTAGTCTCAGAAGTCGTAGCATAGTAGGCGTAAATATAGTTAACTTAATTATAATATAATTTGGTAATATTGAAACAGATAATATAGGTTTGACAATGGTTTGACAATATTTTATTATTTACTGAGAATTTTCGCAAATAATCTTGGCATCCGAATTCAAAATCTGAATTGAATTACAAAACATTTCAGTCAGTCAAAAATCTATGTAATGTATGTATATGTAATATACTAAGATACATCTGTGTTTGTTTCAAGAATTTAAAGGGGCAATGGCCATTGACTTTTAAAGTTCCAAGTCTGCCAAGACCGTCGTGGCATTTTCTTGGAGTAAACTTCTTTGCGTCCACCTCCTGCAAAAAAAACAATCTTTTTCACTCTTCTCGTCATCTCGTCCTTATATTACAATATAAAAGATATATGCATAGATTGAAATCAATGGAAATCATTATTAGCATGAATTTCATATAAAAGATTGTCACTCGTAGTCGTACGTAATGGAGCAGATACAGAGACTGAGCTTCTTCCTGTAGCGGGTTGAATTCCCATGTCATCATTACTTTTCTTTGGATTTGCTACTTCTCGGTGGGGTCTCCCTGCTCCGCTATTGTTGTCACCGAGGGCAGCTTCTAGAAAAGCGTTCTCTAGCATTTCGTCCAAATCCTCTGGACATTATCATTTTTAAATAAGTCAATGATTTAGAGAAGTAGAATCTTGTATATAGAAACTCATATCGTTCTGTGTAAACGTTTACATAAACAGTAGTTGTATGGCAAGTTAAAGAATAAAAATGACTCAAAACATCACATATTTTCATTCCTTTGGCTAGCTAACACCTTCATTTGTAAATGAAACTGTTTTATGTAGGTATACTGATTATTATTTATATGAGATTCATTCAATATTCCACCAGTTCTTACATCAGATTTTCAACATTCTACAATCTCACATCTTTTATGTAAAAGTTAGTGAAAGCGCCGAATTAGGAAAGATGTTTACGATGATGTGCAGAAACTATTTTGGTTCTGTTCGACTCTAGTATAAGTGTCTAAAGGTAAGTAGTATTATTTCCAAAAGTTAAGTAAAAATGATTACTCAAACGTCCTGTGAATCTGTACGGAGGGATTTTCCCAGGTTTCCAGGGCTGGATGGGTGGAAGTCCCTTCTGCCTAAGAGACTTTATTTTCTCTATCCTTTGAAAACTAGTAAGAGCATTTTGAGCCACTTCGGTAGCAATGACCGGAGGTGGGGAGATTTTGATGGCGCTACAGACAGTAGAGGATATTTTCTTTACCAATGGTTTTGAAGAGACCAATTCCTTTTTAAACTTCACAACAGCAGATGTATTTTTGGTTTGAAAGGCAGGTAGACTTCTTTTTATTGTTTTTATTTTACCGGGTACTTTTTTCATTTGTTTAACAGCTTCATTTTTTGTTTCTGTTCCCGATTTGTCTGTCACAAACTTGTCATTGTCACTACCTCTTTTGCTAATTGGCAAGGATTTCATACATGGTATTGTTTTAACTTTTAGACTTTGATTAGCAACAGTCCTACTTCTTGATCCTTTCAATGTAAAAGCAGAAGGAGGAGACCACAGTTGTTCAGGTGGCACAGTACCGAAAGCTGAATTACTTATTGCCGTGCTTAGCTCAGCTCGTTTTTTGACCGACTCTGAGAACTCTTTCTTTGTAACAGTGTCTTGATTCGTAGCTGTTCCAATCATTTTTCGGAGAGATTTTTCTGTGTTCCTGTCTTTAATTATGTAATATGAAGTAGCCTTCAGATCCGTTGCGTACTTTTCATTGATAGCGTCAATTGCAACTTGATTTGGCTGAAATTGTCGACGCTGCATTTCTTAGCGTAAAAAGCGTATTACCTATATATGTTCCCCTTGCACATAAAATTACTTACTCTTAATTTTTATGCAAGATTAAGGTGTAGACGCAAGAGTACAGTTAATTAATTGAGTATTATATAAAATATATAACTACAATACAGTATAAGTATTATGGGGATTGTTGAGTATGCCAAAGTGCTAAGTGCTAAGTGTTGTGGATGGACAAGGTTGCGTTCATTGAAATCGGGGGCCGGGGGGAGTTACCATGTCGACTTACCGTGCCCGAGTCACTAGTTATATAATATACATTTTTACAAAATCGGCCAGAGTTCTTGTTCGATTTTCTTCTGTATTCTGTATACAGTGGTGATCGCATTGCCTTTCTGGCAAAGAAACACCCACATATGGCAATAATAACCTCATATAGGAAGGAAGTTATGAACACTTGATTGGAAGGTTCCTACTAATTGCAATGTAAAATGCGACGCACGGTTCCTGGTGATATTTCTGTTGAAAGGGACATGGACATCCTAGCCTAATCCTAGGTGTTACACATTTTTAGTGAGATTCCAGACTATTATATAATTTATATTCATGCATGCAAATACTAATGTAAATATTTCTCGATTATTACGCATCAATCTTTTTAACCGAAATTGTACATTATATCTGCATCTTCGGATTATAATTACAAAAATTAGTTAGAAAGTGAACCATGTAGTTTATGATAATGAGTTTCTTTATGCATGAAGACTTTGCTAATTCTTATTCAGATAATCAATTATGAATTATTGGGTAGTTATATGTAAAATGACGAGATTAACGTATGAAACATTATCCTAAAATGATGCTGTTGGTGGTATGGTAGAGGAATCCAGTTCAGTTGGGTTAGATGCTTATAGATTAATTAACATTTAAGCAGTAACGAACGCGTTTGCAAATAAAAAGTCAATGTTAAAGAAGATAAAATGCGGTGCAACTTTATGGCTTTAATAGTTCTGTTTCAATGTAACATCCTTCGATTATGATAAACACAAGTAGAAACAGCGACTTATTGGTTCTAAGTTCTATAATGTAATGCTACAGTTGATGAATACGATTCAACTCAACTAAACTACTTACGACTTAATTAAAGGTGACATAATGCAATAATAATGACAATAATAATATAATATATGAATCAATATTTTACAGAATATAATATTTATATATAATAAATGTATTTATCTCTATGTATATTTACCGTTTTTTGATGCATGTACTTACGGATAAGGATCATCTTTCGGTTGTTTACAGTTACTCTACTGGGGTCACAGGGTCAGGGTTTTGGGAAAGGTAAGGGATGGTATCCCTTAAATGCTAATATGTACAATACAACATTTACTATACCATATCTTGTTGTAGCTTAGAGGAATAACATTAAACACATATTATAACTTACATCCTACTAAGTTATAACAATGATGTCTTATCATAATTGTAAATTGTAAATCATATTTCAAAATAAAATTAAAAATTAATTACATTTAATGAGAGAATAAGTAATGGATCAATTAAATAGGTAGCTTTAAGATTAGAACAGAAGCATAACTTGATATTGCAAACGCACATACAAACAAATACCACCTATTCAGCTACATCGGTAAATATAATTAATTAGTATTACATATTTCACAGCAATTATGTACGTAATTACGTAATATTATGCATTATACACACACATGCGTCACTTTTCTGCAATAATGCATTCATTCACAATTATATCCACAGAATTTCATTTCATTCATAATAAATGACTTGTACATTACAATACAATACAACTGGCAACAACAATACACCGTTAGAGTTTCGTCTATTATAATTTAATTGTCTAAAAATCATAATAGATTAATTATCCCTAATCTAAAAAATTTAAATCAATGTACAAGCATAGGTTATTACTATATAGTAGTTACTATTAAATACTTTCTATAAGACTACACTAATCGGTAGGCTCAAGTTGTAGTTTATTTATATATCTTAGCATTATACTATTGAAGATAGTTTAAATCTTAAAGCATTAAGTATCGTCAGTCAGTGTTGGTGCAATTATAAATGTGATATGCAAGCAATTAAACAGAATTTGCACAAATTCATTTGAATTTAGCCTTGAGACAAATTGTGAGTCATAATAATAGTTGTATCTAATTAATAGTTTTAGACATACTTCCGCAATGATAAAGGAGAGTAGCTATATATAAGATATACGTGCAATATTCTTTAAAACACTAAGTATAATGTAAACAAAAAGATCAACATAACAATAGAATAAAAGATAGGCATGAGCATGAAGTTTGTAAATCTTACAGTAAATCAGTAAATGTATTCATATACCTTTTGTGTTACAGCAGCTCATAGCTATTAGCTTATAGGTAGGTAATGGAGAATTTTCATTAATTTAAACAAGATGGGAATTCTTAATTTGGGCTTGTAGTATTGTATTTACAAGCATTTTAGGGGTATAAAATCTAAATTTTGTATTTTACACAGATAAATATAAATACTTGCCACGTATACACTACTAAAGTACAATAATCTAGCTAAACATCAGCTTGTAGTTTATGTCCTTACTGTTTTATATAAGAATTACTACTCAAAAGCTAACTTTCAATTCACAATGGACTTTGTACCACACTCAAGTTTTGATTTGAGTAGATAGAAAAGATTACATACCCTTTCTACCTTCATCATCTCATCAAATTTACTTTTTTATTGTAAGTTATATATATATTTCTTACATTAGGTTACAACATCTTTCCAAAGCTACTCATTCATTGACTTTTCAACACTTTTCTTCTCAATCATCTAAATGAACATTCCATTGGGTATCTACCAATATTTATAATTCATGTTTTTCGTACATGGGATTCGAATAATATTTTTATGATGACTATACGCACAAATTACCGTACAATTATGTCCAATTTATCCTAATACACTTTTACGGTTTAAGTTTCTTTTAATATAAGACATTTATTGTGTTTATGATACATAGAATAGCCTCTTTTCTACTTGGAATACAAAAATTCAAAGAATTTTGCAATTGTCAATAATTTGTTTACACTATACTAAATAAACCGGATCATATTATGAACTTGTACAATATGCAACCTTTTCCTATGCAAGATGCAACTTTTTCTCAATTACAGAGTGCTTTTCAAAAGCAGCTAATAGACATTTGATTTACAGTTAGTTTAATACAATAGTTACATTTGAAATACTAACAAGCGGACATTGTGGTGCGGACAAGACAATAGAATTGAATAACTTGACTTAGACCTACTAACTAGAAAGATGAAACATCGCGTATCAATTGTATCACTACATAACCTCCTCAGGCCCACAGAAGCATTACTATTTTACAATGGACAATAGATATAGGTAGATAGGTAGGTTCAGACAGAACAACATTACTATATGTTATTGTTAGGTAGTGTCAATTTACATACAATACTTTGTTTTTGCGTTCCTGGTCAATGCAAATGAGTTGTTTCCTTATATTCACTGATATACAGTCATAAATCAATTCAAGTGTGCCCACTTCTGCAATTAATTATGCATATTTTAAACTGGATATTACAAGTACCTACGTCTGTGAGTGAAATTCCTTTAAGAAAATTAATCCCGATCAATCTACGCGTTTAATTAGTAAATTTCTCGTACATTATTGGTCTGGATATGATTGTGAGTTGGTTTACATGACGTTGTGAGCTAATGCTAATGAATGTGAGAAAGGATTGTCTGTCAATTGGATGGAATAAATTGTATACCCAAGGTCTTCTAATTCTTAAGTACACACGTACTTACCCTTACTAAGTAATAAATAATTATCATGTCATACTCATACCTACTAGTAATTACATCTAAAACTTGGTAAAATATTACTGATGTGAAAAGTTTGTCACTAAATATTCGAGAATCTTTATCAATTGAAAGAATGTTGCATATTTACTAATTAAAGAAACCACCAAATAGAACGTAAGTAGTGCATTTTCCACGTTTTTACCCAGAACAAGGTAATTTGTATTCGAATTTTCGTGTGTAGCCTGCAATTTATTTATAGGACTAATAGTAATTGTTGTGGTAGATAAATATGTATAGTTTCATTTTAAGTATACAGTAATAAATCACCGACATGTGTAGCTCGGTTAGCTCGTATTAATTTGCAACTCTTTGCTACTTTAAGGAAATGCTGATGTTATTTAAGTTCTTTCCTTGTTCTCTAACGATATAGTCCTGATAAAATCTACAAGTACATCTGAATTAAGTAGGTACACATACGTATTTACTAATTGTGACTATATTATATGATTCATTTTCTGTGTAGGCTGCCAATAATACAAAATAATATTCTTCTGGGTACCTTACTAACATAATGCTATGGTATACTAACACAGTTATTTGTATCAGAATCTAAATCCAAAATGAAAACAACATAACATGTACTTATAAAGTGTGCATTGTAAATACAAACGAAACGAGACCGCAACACTACCAAACAAATAATATCTTCCTAACAATNTGCTATGGTATACTAACACAGTTATTTGTATCAGAATCTAAATCCAAAATGAAAACAACATAACATGTACTTATAAAGTGTGCATTGTAAATACAAACGAAACGAGACCGCAACACTACCAAACAAATAATATCTTCCTAACAATTTTATGCATAATAACTTTAGAAAATTGTATAATATTTTGCTACAGAATTGCATTTAGAATGGAGAGCTGGAAAACATTTCAAAAAAGTGCATAAACGTATAACGATAATCATGTTAACTTGCTAACTATACTAAAACTACCTAACGCGGCATTTAATACAGCAGACAACAAAGTAAAAAGTGTAAAACTAAACTGATAACTATAACCATATGCAACTTCACGCCCAGAAAAATATCGAAACAAAATGAATGCCTTGCCAGCCAAGTCAAGTCATGAAAAATTCTGAGGAAACAAGGAGTGTGAATTGAATTGTGAGAACGTGTAGGTTATGCGTAAACATATATAATAGCTAATGATAATGTATAATTGCTAATTGTGCTGTGTGTATGAATGCATGTCTGTCTACTATCGTAATAAGTAAGTAAGCATACAAATCATGACATGAGAAATGCAAGTGGTGCGTTTGTTCAGTTCAGGAGTTTACAGCTGTAAACGAACTAATTGTATTCTACGGAAGCCAAGCGAACCCCTGTAACATTTAATTAGCTATCTCCCATCTAATTTATCTAGTAATCAATATTAACGCGTCAACCATTCGGCTGTTGTATCGTAAAACAATCACAATCATCGTCTGGTAATTTTGGTTTGGTATTGTTAGCATAGGTGAGATTATTTCAATGCACTTACTCCAAGAAATCCTATAGAATCCCTGAATCAAGCTCAAAGAAATGTTCTCTACCGTCTCTTAGCCTATTTCTGTACACTGTTATCATATTTAATGTACTTATAGGTAGTTACTACTAAATGTACTGTTAATTCTAGAACTATTGATTGAAACACTTAGCAAGGCACTGCGGTTTGTTGATCCATCTTTATACATACATAAAAGCTACACACGGTTATAGCTAAGGATAATTTAACAAGATGTAATAATTCTACCTATTTAGCTATTTTTGCTGTACGCACCTAATTTAGATGATAATACCGATTCAATCTTAACAATAAAATTATTTTAGCTATTATGTAATTATGTAAATACAGTTGTAAATGGTTTGTATAGTAGTTGAATCGATGCAAAACCGGGAAGAAATTAACCGAGAAAAAAGAAAGAAACTGAGAAATTCTCGTTTTTTATCTATTTGTAATACTAACTTCATTGTATGTAAAATATTCTAAACTTTGGCTGTTTCGAGGTTTTAACTATCGTTAGTTATTCTATAACTAGTAAGCTACATACCTACTTAAACTAGCTACGAGTCAAACTGGTCTGTGTCCCAAAAAATGCCCACACGAGTAAATATCGTAAATGTGTAACAATAAGAACCAAAGAGCCTGAAATTTTCATCCCATCCCAAAACCAAAAGTTGAAGCCCGGTCTGTAATTACAGCTATTGTATGTAGTTTTAACTTGTACAAAATACCAATACTGCTAAGCCATTTTATTTTCTATTCCCATTAGAATCCTATCTTTTACGGTTATAGTCAAATCAAAGTTTCCTTTGACATTCTTTTGGCCTTCTTGTCTTGGCATATTTTAGGTATGTATAGGTAAATATGTAATTAATTATGCGCTTTTCTTTAATTCGTAGCTTTAGAAGTCTATTCAGAGATAAATTCGTCGAGAGGTTCCATTTTGCTTATTAAGCTTATGTTATTTACCTTATTATTTAGCACTCACTCATCAATAGAAAAGAGTTTCAAACATAAAGACGTTCCCATTACCATTTAAATGTACTTTAGTATACCGATGCGTGTCATTCATGCCCTTATCCATTTAAATTACCTAAACAGATGGTCCTAAATAGCTAAAGCATACCTGCTAATTAAATAACTAACATCAATCAACACCGACGATATTTCTGTATATTAAGAGATCTGTACGATTTTTGATTTGATGGGAGATCATAACAAAGACAATAGCTCTATATAGTTAATGTGTAAATTTCTCGACAAATGTATGTATTTACTTTATGTAGCTATTTTTGTGACCCCTCACATTATCCCCCATGTCTCCTTAAAAATTGATAGGTAGTAATGAATCCTCATTCTCATCTACAATAAACCGACACATTTCAAGTAGGTAACGACATTACGCTTATATTAACAGTATGTACCTTATATCTACATCTGTTTATATGCAATATGGTACACTAATTGCTTATTAAATTATAATTTTCTTTAAAGATAAGTATTCCATTTGATCTGATTTGACCCCCGGAAGATCCATGTCACAGTCAATAATGTACGATTCAATTCCTCGTTCTCCCTTATATATCCACATTCCATTTTTCTAATTATGTATAACATGTACTTGGTTTGGTACATTTATTCATCCCACTTTTTAAGCATCCTAATCTAAATACTTACACATGCATGGTACTAAACTACAGCTATTAGTAATCACTACTCCTACAGATAGTTCTTGCATTCAGACACACACAGACTTATCATATCATTAACGGAAACATCCTTTTGAGTCTAGATAAAACAAAGTTACATGAGAACTGAAATATTATAGTCATTATCATACAATTACATACTAAACTACACACGACATACTTTTATATAGTTTTCTAGCTTCAGCTACAGTACAGTACAATAATACAGCTCTCGTGGGATTCCTTACATACTTATTAGCTTATCTCATCAAAAGCCTTCTCCTAGTATACAGGATCGTATATACTTTTAGTTAGTAATACATATTGTGGGATTTTGTGCATGCATTTGTGAACGTACAGAAATCCGTTAAAAAATAAAAAACATTTAGCTATGTACTCTGTTTATGGAGCATAGTAGTCTTAATTTACATAATTTATGCACTTGTATAATTCTCTATCTAGTGTGTAGTATGTAAAGAGACCTAATGCACATCCTGGGGCTTTATGTTCTCTATTAATTTGCAGCTATTTAATATGATAATGATAAATACATTGACAGATAATTACTGTTTTGCACACTCTACCAAACAACAGCAACTACACTAAGCAATATTATGCTGATTACTGCAGTATTCATATAACTACATAAATGTAGGGTAGTTAGGTACCTATGTCCATATGTCTAATGTATTTAATTTGTATTTACGTGAATGTCTATAGTTAGCAACTCAATACAATCCAATTCCAATGCATTCGATATTTTCATGGAAGAATCGATGGGCTTTCACGAGTTTCCATTCCTTCGCCTTCCATCGTCCAATTATTTCAATGCTCCTGCTACAACCACATTACCTTATGAGTCATGTGAGTTATCAAAGAACTCCACGCTACTACGCTGTTGCAGAAAATGTTACTATTATCTCCAACTACATTAGTACATAAATAAACTGAATTGAAGTGAGGATGAGAAGAGTGCACACGTTTCATTGTTGAGAGAGGACGAGGGAAAGCCGAGAAGGAATTGAGCTCATGTTTGGCTGGGAAATCTATTCTTTACCTTTCTTTCTTCTGCATTGCTTGCACAGGACATTTTCTCATGTCAAACCATAGATAGCCATAGTAGAAATGTGAAATGCTAGAGTCGCATCATTCATTTAGATTACAAAACAGGTCACTTTGCACTTTTCGCCACAATTGTAGCACCTGATCTTTCATCCATCCTCAATGGACTGTTTTGTAATCTAATGATGAAAGTGTAAGCAACATATAGGTACCTGCCCAGCAAAAGAAAAGTTAAGAACGAAGAGCCCAATCGATTCCTTACGTTACTTACATTATCTTATTACTTTGGCAATAATCATAAGAACTTGCATTCTTCTGTGTAGTAATTACCTATGTACCTTTTTATATATGAAATATCTAATAGTACACATAACATAATAATACGTACACAATCTACCAGTGTTTGCGTTTTGTAAATTGAATCAAACCTTTTTCCATTTTGCTTTGCTACTACAGTTCAACTTGACAGCATATGGTAGGTTGTTTAGGTCTTGGGATCTTGTAACAATGTATACGTTGCGTTGTTGTTGTGTCTTCGGTTGGATTGAATTGGTTGCCTATTTGATATCAATCACGTAGAGAGCTCCAAAAACTAAAGTAAAGGTACGAAATATTGGGAAAGGGTATTTTATAATGCATTGGCCATTCGTCAGGCATTGGCATCTGGTCACCCTTCCTCCTAGACTCGAGAAAATTTTTACAGTTGGTTATTGACGACTCGGCTTTGTGACGGAATTCACTTAGTCATCATCCTTTTTCTCTGGCTTCAGGTCCACCATGGCATGCAATTGTTCAGGGCTATATCTGTTGAAAGAAACAGACTTTATGTTACTACATTACTTCGAAAGAAAAATAAAACATATCAACTCAGGGATATCACAATCACTAATTGCTCCTTTATGTATGTATGTGGGTAGCTTTAGATTCTAATGGATAAAAAGAGCGTAATTTTGCAAGCTTCTTGAAAATTGTAGTGTTGTAGCTATTATCTTGTAGAACAAAAAGCTTTTTATTGTTGAGGTCATGAAACAGAACTAAAGAAAGTCCAACATACAGTCACTACAGCGTGTCTATCTACTTAACATGTTCCAATGAGCCCACTCTGAATATTATAAATCAGCGATTAACATGTACGTAGCTGTACACGATATAAAAAGTGTAGCCTAAAACAATCAGCTCACAAATTCACAGTAAAATAAGTAGGTGATGCTATTTACTAAGATTATCTATAATAGCATCCACGTAAAACAGCAACAGAGTGTATATGTGTAACAAGTTAACTTATTTATTTATGCATATGTGCTATGCATTTCAATTGAGAATTTGTAATAAAAGTCCACTAACCCCAATAAGCTCTGCAAATCGCACACAAAACGATACACATATCGCTTGCCAGCTGTTTTGTGAATGATGTTCTTATCGTAGTAGTAACGAAGTCCCCGACTAAGTTTTTCATAATTCATCTTCGGCTTGTTTTTTCTGATGCCCCATCTTCGAGCTACTTCATCTGGGTCAGTCAACTTGAATTCCCAGCCATCGCCTGTCCACGAGATAAATCCTTGACATGATTTGTCTGTAAGGAGCTCCAGGAGAAATTGCCACAGTTGGATTGGACCTGATCCTGTGAAACAAGGTCCACCTGCACCGCCAGGCCCTAATGTAAATTAGAATTAGCAGTCTAATTAGAAAAAGTTGTCTTCGTGTGCCCCAGTTACGTTTTTATCTCAGAATGTGTCAAGCAGATTGCAGACATTGAGACATTCTTAAAACTGTGTTTTTATGCATATGAAGAAGTAGATATTGCTATAAAATAAAGTTCTGGATGCTCTTACCTGTATATCCACCTAGCATGGAGGCTTGGATGACTGGTTTGATATCACCATTAGACACATGAGAGTGATGTCCATTATGGTGATGGGAATGGTGGTGAATTTGGTTGTGCTGATTTTGATCCCGATGACTATGGTGAGTTGTCAGGTATGCTGGATGTGAATGTAGGTGTGGATTTCCAATTGGCATGTCGTTTGGGGTATTTCCACCGCTTCCACCACCGTTGGTTGAGTTTACTGCTGATCCAGCCGGGGACCAGTGGTCGGGAGTCTGAATTCCACTTCCTGGAACTGTTTGGAACGGTGGGGAGTCGTAATGACCATGATGACTGTGAGGGCTGCTTCCATATGTATCGGGATATGATTCTGGTCCCAGGTATCGGTCTAAGCACAAGGAAAATTGAAAATTAGCTCTCTCGAAGAATATAATTTTCATCTAACAGCTCATGTGTAAAAGCGTTTTCTTTTCTTATACCACTCATTTTCACATCTATTGTCTCAATAACTGAAAACAAAGAACAATTTTACATGCACCAATGCAGAGTATTGCAATTTAATTAAACTATGATTCATTGTTAATAGCTTGGTTGGCCCCAAGTGCTAATCAAAACTTTAAAATTCCGTAAAACGTTATAGAATAACCAGTGCATAGTACATGAACAGAATGTACATACAGATTACAGACAGACATCGACACTCATTCATATTACATCACATTTAGGTATATATCTACTTTTTATTTTACCTATTTTGAATAGGAAAATAATAGAATATATTTTGAATGCGTCAGGTCACACCACGCCCAACCCGTTATTATGTTATGTCTCATTGTAGAATGGAATTAACAGCTTAGATTTACAATTAGTTTTAACTTAAGTTAACACAGGTATTTAGTCTTTTACAAGACAATTACACGAGTGCTTAGTCGATTCACTAAAGTGCATAATATCCCAGTTCCGCACACTAGTTTTTGCGTTAAAAAGCTCAACTTTCCAATTCGTAGCTCGCCAGGCATACACTTTTAATATTAACTCGAATGTAAGAGACTCGAAACAGAGCCAATTCAACGTGCATACTGTCTTATCCTTATCTGCTTGCAATTTTCCACTCTTTTTCAGTTCACTTGCATAAGATATTCTACACACATACTATTATAGTGGATGGATGCATACGCAAGGTACATAACCTAACCTATTAGTACCTGCTGTGTAGTGAACTAATAGTTTAAATGTCTTATTAATTTGTGCACCTAACAGATTTGCTAGCTTAAGTACTAGGCAGCAATGGCTAAGTAGCAACTAACAAAACTATTATTATTACTTAACAAATTAAAGCCGTCTTTATATTATAGTCCTGATACGGTGCTACGTACACACCTACTATGTAGAATTAGGTAGTCCTTATCTTAACAATATCATCGAGATAATCTTATATCTCCCTGAGCTATGCGCCCTGCGTATGACGACTAATAACAATTACTCAAGTCATGTCAAGTCTTTCACATCACAACAGAATAGAACAAATGAAAGCGTACACTCATAAGACTATGCAGTCGAAAATTAAATTGAAATACCAAAAATTCACACTCAGACTCACAATTATGGCTCATTACATGCATAATGAACTCACAAATGCCTAACTTACGATCTACGTTTAATTCAACTTCCCTATTATTGGAACTAGACATGCACATGCAAATTGCAAATTTCTAATGCGAAAACACGATCTTAACTTCTACGTAAGACACCTATTTACTTTTAATGCCAACTAATAACGTTTTGCAGTACATGAACTCTCATGCTCTCAGTAATGATAAAAGCATATCAACATAGACATTATGCCCATGCATAATTTCACCAGTACAGCAATAAAGATAATCAAATGCTATGAAAATGTTTCTAATTCTATGCAAGTAGATCGTAAACAATGTTTTGATATTTAGAAATAGTATAGCTTAACTCTTCGGCTTTGCGAATTTCTCCAAAGCTTTAATGAACAATTCAAAAGAAGAATTCGCAATTTGCAAGAATTAATTAATTAATAGCAATAGTTACTAAATGATGATGCAGATAAAACTAGAGATTTGTAAATACAAAAGATACTTACTTCTACTATTAAAGGTCTTATTAATAAATGCCGCTTGTTGCTGGAACGTCTTATCGGCAATGGAATAGAATTCTGGAGAGTTTTCTACATAGGCGGGGTGTGTCCCTGGATCGGGTAAGGAATGATAATCGGTATCAGCATCGTATCCTTGTGGTACATATCCGTTTTCATCTCCATTACTTCCGGTTCCACTGGCTCCGGATCCACTGGATGGTCCTGGAGCAGTTCCTACACCATTTGATGTCGAACTGCCTCCATTTGTCAATTCGCTGAGTTGTTGTACGGATTCGGCGATGTGATGGTTGTAACCTACAGGTTTCACCAAATAGTCCAACTCTATATAACAATTCAAATATAACAAAATGATTTCTCTACTCCAACTTCATATCGAAACATTAGTTTACTCTAATGACTAGATAATTAAAAATATTTGCGACAGACCCATCAAGTATTCCAGGTAACTTACATATATATAGTTCAACTTATGTTATGCTCTTTGATGAATAAGATTTTCTATGTGAAGCCTGTACTTTTCTATTTATGACCATTCCTAATTAACCGTTTTCTGTCAGAAAAAATGCTTCGTTAGACTAGTCTAATGTAATTATATTAAATCATCCATAGCAAATGATATAATGAAATAATGATTGCCGGTCAAACAATCTGGATTTCCTGTGACCGGAGTTATTAATAAGAGACACGTTTTGCAGCATTTGAGAACGGAAATTGTTTCACAGACAAAATCTCCAAATCATCAAGACATCCAGGTTTATTATATTTATTTATATGCGTGCGACATTCTATAACTTTAGATCAGTTAACAAAAGACAGACGCATGTTTCACTTCCTTGATATTAGACCGAAAACGCGCCGACTGGACAATAGCACAGGCTTCTACTTAGTACTTATTTACGTTTGAGTAAAACTGAAACGAAACTAATGACAATACATCCGCTTCCTGGAAGACGCAACAGTCCTATTATCAAATAGTAGGGCAATAATAAGACAGCAAGTTCCATTATTTTGACAAATTGGTCATTATAAAATGAATCTGTTGAAAATTACTCATTTCTAAGATGAGATGCTTCCTATCAACTCAGCTCTTAGGTAGTTCGTCTTTTTAGTCTACTTGTTAGCTACTCACTTTGTTAAGGATTTCCTACACGTGCCACACAAATCTAAACTACAGGTAAAAGTTATTCTTTTGACCTGAAAACAAGATCGTTATTCTTGGCGACGACTATTTTCACCTGACTCTACATTATCTGTGTATGTATTCGTCATAATTACACGTGTATCATTTTTCCGGTTCTTAATTACATGACACCTTCCTGTACAGTTAAGATATCTAAGTTGTCTTTAAATGTGCCATATTTCATGTCATTCATTTACAATCTCTGTGTAATAAAAATGTATTGAGATTGAATCACTCATATATTACTATTACAACTCTTCCATGTTATAAATCCCACGTCATTTTGAGTCATTGAGTTTAATTTTCTAAAAAGATATACCTAGTCAGAAAGTACCTAAGCGTAAATGCAGTCATTAAACTTCATTCCATGCACTAAACTATTTCATACATATGCATTAATAATTAAATGGAGATTCTAGTCATCTAACTACAAGTTCCTTCATACTCAAACGTAAATGAACGGAAAGAAAAGGCATATAAATAGAATATATATTATCTGTATTGCGTAGCCACGTCATTTATCAAATAGAATAGTTCCACCTGAGCTACTATCTAAGTAACGCTACACATGAACTGAATACAAAGTGCTGGTTTGACTAAACGATGATGATGATGACACTGAATAGCTCATGATAGATATAAATTCCTATACAGCATAAAAATCTGCGTATGTAAAGCTGTGTAGTATGCTTAATATTAAATAATATGGATGGTAGAGAATGTGAAATGTGCAATTGAGACAAGTACCTAGCTATATACACCTGAAATAATAGTTATTTTGCATAACACACACATAGGACGAGGACTAACATTAACTGAAGCATTGAATTCACGAAATATATTGTGCTGATCTAAAATTATGTTCTGTATGGCTGTAATAACTTGTATTATGTTCCATTAGGGATAGAAGTAGTGAAACTATAAATACAATTGGGATTGCGACTACATTTGAAACACACATCCACCCACGTTAACTACCTATTCAGTTATCCTCATTACCATCTCACTTTGACTTTAGTCAAGTCAGTCAAGTCAAAGTCTATAGAGAATAGTGAGTGACTGGATGTCATTTTGGAAAACGCCTCTTCTTTTCCAAACACTACATAAATGAATAGTAGAGACCAGCCTACAGAACAACCTACTTTCATTTCATAAAGTTGCATAAAGATCTTTTCAACTGAGAACCTTTCAAACTCTATCTATGTAAATTGTAAATAATGTATGTGTGTAATGGGCATTTTAATACTTATCCTCCTCCATAATCCCTCGACTCGACTATGAATGACTAGAAGAGTTAAATCATTTATTTTACATACATTTCATTCATATACATCCCTAAACACTAAATATCATAACCCTGTACAGGTAAGTACAGTAAGTACATTTTTAGTCTTTAGTTAACTAGTAGTATCTCCTCCACAGCCAACGCCATGCATACAAAGCTCATTTTTTAAATGATGTAATGGAAAAATAATGGGCCAGCAACGAATAGAAACTCGGCTTTGCCTAAATTACTTTTTAGTGTTTTGTTTGGCGAAACTTTTCGTTTGAACATGAGAGTCATAACATGGCTCTAACTCATTTTGACTTTCCTCTCTTCGAACACGTTGCTAAATCAAACGCAAATACAATAAATACACATAGAGCCTATGCTATTATAGGAGGAAGGTTTTAGCCAGGCAACTTACACTCACCCACGCGCTACATAGCTAAACCGTTAAAAAGATTTGAAAATTGAATGACGTAGCTTCATGATTGTAATCAAACTGTTTTACGTAAATAGGTTTTAATGCATGAATATGCAATTTAGATTAAAATTGAATCATGGAATCTTAACTTTGATAAGGGAATGTAAAAATCTAGTAGTAAAAGTAATTTTCTGTTGTTGGGAAAGAAATTTCTAATTCCTAGATGCTTTTAAGAACAGTATTTATTAGCTATTGCTAAGTAAGAAGAGGGCATAATTACTAAACTTCATTAAATATAGCGATAAATATACACACATAGTTAAGAAGTCACGAGAGAGCAGTGCACGCGTGTCACGATCATCTATACGTAAAAATGGACTTTGTGCTTAAATGTTTGGTAGTTGAGGACGTAGATGGAAAAGTAGTACAATGCAGAAAGAACAGTTGGAAAAATAATGTAATTAGAGTTAAGGTGAACACTATCACGTAGCTTTTATTTTATTGTTAGCATAATAAATCAGAGCAGTTAGATATCTAATCATCACTCACGAGACTCAAAGTTAAACTTCAAACGTTAGTAGTGTGCATGTGTGTTTGTACTTGGTGTGGTGTAAGTGCATTGTATTGTCTTACAAGAAATACAGTTTTTAACCATTTCACATTTAATAGAGAATTGAACTCGAGTCTATACATGCATTCCACTTTTGTAAGGTGATGTATTCCAAATAGACAGAGGTAAATAGCATAATAATAATAATATGATACCATGTCATGCCAAATAATAGGAAATTAAGTTGGTT
>JABASI010002250.1:0-20451 GCA_019776505.1 Tomocerus nigrus
AGAATGCTAGAAAATAATGGAATGCAAGATAGGCCAAGGTAGCAATGTAACGTTCCCTTTGAATATGTAACTCTGTACTCTTTGTACGCCTAATAAACTTGCTAACTTTCTTTTCAGCATGCTTGTGATTGTACTTTTCAGTGCCTAAACGTACATTCCATAACCAACATACCATATAAGTTAAGTAAACGACTTTCTTCATTTCATTTGATTCCATTCCTGCCTTTCAGACAAGATCTGCACAATTTACAGAGGATGATGAAAAGATGCCATATTTGCTACATAGCTTCAAAAATACAGGATTCTACTCTCGGAACTTTAGCATTCTGTACAATCACAACAAGAAAGTTCGTGTTGTGATTACAAATCAAATCTATTACCATCTGCCATTAGGATATCATTTAATTAATTTACAATTAAAGAATTTAGAAGAATCGGAAGGGAAATAATCGTACTTTCAAAAATACAGGATTCTATTAGCAAAACTTAATAAACTTTCTTTAATATCACACTGTAAATAACAGAACAACATAATTGTGAGTATTTTAGATTTCCGAATATTATTCGTATTTCGTGAATAGATGTGGCTCATTCGGATCTCTATTTATGATTTAAATAATTTAATTCTGTACTAAAGAATTTAGAAGAAACGGAAGGAAAGTAAATTTTATTGTTCTTTCAAAAATTTCCAAATATTTGTTTTGCAATTTTCCGTTATTAACTTTTAGGGTTTCAGACTATTTCAACGTTAAAAACTGAAACGAGAAAGAATACACAGGTTTCATTTTGAAATCGAATGAATGGTAATTGTAAAGTAATGATATCTAAAAATGTGAAAATAGATTCCGTCATTTATTGTATAGCTATTAAATGCTGACTTAGAGAATACAATGACATATCAATGAAATTCAAAGGAACTTATAGAGGAAATTTAGTAATCAAGTATTGAGACAAACTCCACTTTATCATGAACTCTTTGTTAATAGAGCCAATTTTTCTAATAAAATATCCAAACTCAAAACCCTGTTTCCTTTTAGGTTCCACTTTACGACATAGTAATATGAATATGTATGAGCAATGTCCTCCGCTCCAGGCTAAGTAATTGCAATGTTTTTATATTTTCGATTTTTTACTTTTTACTATTACTACCTTTACTTCTAGAACTTAATACAGCTTTCTGTCATAGGCATGTCACATAGCAAAAAATGATACGCAGTACTTGGCTCCAATTGTAAAGGAACATTCGTTAGCTGTGTAACTTATGCGTGTACGTTTATTTCAACACATAAATAATTCCGTAAACAAGTTCACAGTTACATGCAGTTAGTACACAGAAGACGCATTAACTTTAATGTCTTTAATTAACTATTAGCTAACATCCAAAAGATCTAAGGGTATCAAAAATTAAGCAAAAAAATGAATTGAAATTGATGAAAAATGAATTGAATCCATTGAAAAACCAATATAAAATCCCACGGTACATTTCCAACAAGAAATGATATCCCAGTTTAGGGTCCAGCAGCAAACAAATAACAATTCAGTTACAGTCCCTACACAAAAATCCAATCTGATAATTTTTGAAAGAAACTAAAAATCCTAAAAAAATAAAGAAAATGAAAAGGTTATTTCTTAAATACTGGGCTAATCCTGTTTATACAGTACAATTTTATTAAATCTAAAAGAAAAATACTTGAATTTTGTTTATGTCGATTTAGGAGTATCAACAAATGCAAAATAGAAATAGAAATTAGCTCAGGAAATTAGGTATGGGCATGGGTATGCATTAATTATGACTCTAGGGACACTTTAATAATAATGTGCTTAGATTATGATGTCATTAGAGATAATAGTAATTAGGGGGGAGGGCTAGTAGTGCTGTTAACTAACTCGCTTGTCTGTCTGACGCAGAGTTGTAGCCTATTATTATCTTGTTGTATAAAGTTGGAGAGGAAAACTGCAGTTTTGTACTCGGAGGACATTACGCATCAATAATAAAGGCAAAAGGT
Organism: Tomocerus nigrus; assembly: GCA_019776505.1. NCBI lineage: Eukaryota > Metazoa > Arthropoda > Collembola > Entomobryomorpha > Tomoceridae > Tomocerus > Tomocerus nigrus. The sequence continues at coordinate 2,007 of JABASI010002250.1, forward strand.
TTCGCCGAGCCCATCTGCCAACATCTCAAACACTTCACTGATCGTTAGGAAAAGCCATAAAGCCTGTAACTAGACATAGAAAAACCGCGGCATGCAATGCACTGCATTGACCCTGTGGCACCCTCCCACCCGCACTGCTCTATGCTATGCTGTTGCTTAGCCCTTCTTCAAATTCCAATTACCACAGAGTTGAACTTCTCTGCCCTCATTTCTGTTCATCCCGATCATTTTCATATGCAAATGACATTCAACTACTATTCACTCTCTTCTACTCTCTTCCCTTCCAAACAGATAGATCCAAAGTTGTTGACACGTTACAAATATCACTCTTACAACTATATTTAGCATATTTACATACAAATTCACGAACGAAACATTCCAACTTTTACATTAGAGGTATTCAGTTTCAGTAATTATAAACACAAGCGCTTCTATTTTGATCATTTCAAATAATCGGGAATCGGCACTCTGACGCACGCACATGATTATATTTTTTTTCACTTTTAACCACCTAGAAAACAATCCACTGATTATTTTACAAAATATTCAAAACATTTGCCGAAGATACAAAAATGTATTTTGAAATTTCGGATTATAATCATCGATGTAAATATAATCTCAGAAATGAATACCCCTATTTAGTTTTAGTGATTATAATAACTCAAGCGCTTTTATTGAGATCATTTCAAATAAACGAAACAAAATCACAGCCAATCTAACAATTATTTTAATAAAGTAATAAAAATCATCAAAAAATTGCCCAACCGGCAGAAATCCATTTTTAACTTTTGGTCATTGGTTATAATCGTCGAAGTGAATAATCCTACAAATGAATCCCTCTATTATTCCGACCATTCACTGTGACTGCGACTGTGACTCTTCTATGCAATTCCTACTTCGAATAAATGCATTCCTTATTACATATATATCTCCCATCATATATACTCCATGTACTATTCATCTGTCTCCAAAAGTTTTCACCGAAAACTTCGTCCATTGCTTATAACTCTTTACAAAAGAACCCAAACGACATTCATCTAGTGCCATTTTACACATCCCTCCCTACTTTAAGATTAGAAGCGTAATACAAGGTAAATTCATTAAATTTTATGCAATATAATATTATTTAATTACTATTTCAAATTCTAACAGACATAAACCAAACCAATAATATACCCACCTATTTACTTAAGTATAGAGTCAATCTACCACAAGTCAATTTTAAAGTTGTATATAAAAATAGAAACAGCAAAAATTATAATATATTTATAATGCTTAAATAGATCACAAATAGTAGTAATGAAAACAAAGTGTGTGTCGTTTGCTATGTCATGTCAATTTTATGCTTTAGCATTAGCACATACAGAAATAAATAATTATATGCATACAGATATAATATATAATACAAGATAGAAAGAAAATGGATGAGAAAAGTTATTTACATAGATTTTCACTTTGAATTAAAGTTGGATATTTCCTAACAATTTTCATAGAGACTAGACAGAAGAGCAATGTGGGTTGTACTGCCAAAAGGCTTTAAGTTATTATATGCTGTTATGAATTTCGGAGAGGAAAGCTGTGCATATAGAAAGGAAGGACGATTAGCATAGACTAGAGACTTAGTTTATAGTTATTGCTGTTCTTTACACATTATTGGGGATAATACTATTAGCACAGTGTCTCCAACAGGAGCCCTATAATAACTTGCAGACAGAGAGAGAGAGAGAGAGTCGAAGTCAGCCAAGACTATAATATAACAAATAGAAATGCTAAAATCGCAATAAAATTTCATCCTTTTACATGAGAAGCGAGAGAAAGAAAAAGAAAAGAAGAAAATGAATAAGAGTTGGAAAATTCTCTTCTACTATGCAATGTGTGTAGGGATAGCTAGCGTAATGGCATTTTCTCTTTCTCTTCATTACTAACAAACTAAATTATAACTCTATAGCTATATGTAAAGGATAGCCACACACACACAAGACAACTTGATAAAAAATATGCACACACGACAATACACGCTGTCTATTCTATATGGATAGTTTGGATAGTAAGTAGATCCTATTTCATCTCGGACGACGGACTTACATGTAAATACGATAAGATTGTGCAATCATTGAGGAAGAAAAATTCCCATGATATGCCATGTAACAAATCCCTAATAGAGTACTTGGTTTAAGCTCGGCCCTTCAAGGGGGGCTTATGGAACCACACGTTTTGTCCATACGTCCGTCCGTAAACACCATAAATTTCGAACGCATTGATGAAGTTTGACCAAACTATGTAAAAACATTGCATATAGCGATATAGCCCTGCAACAAACCTCATTAAAAATGGTTGAAATTAGTCCATGGGTTACTTACTTATTGTTGACTCCAACAATCAAATGCTACAAGGTAAAAAAAACAATTGCTATTACTTTTCTAATAATTTGTATAAAGATTTCTATGCTGCTTCAAAGGTTCAAATTTTATACTATAAAGGTAGTATAAAATATTGCACACTGCTTCCAAAACACTGAGGCGAGCTTACTGTTACGGCTTGGCTTTCGGTTTTCCTTGTGATATGGATACTTTACATACGATGCATAAAAATAAAGATAAAAAAGTGTGATTCCTCCCATTTTGCCTATCTAATGAAATGCTCAGAAACTCATAAAATCAGAGCCTCTAAACAAATTCCTCTACAATGTCCCTTCAGAGCACTTCACTTTAATACAACACACTAAACTCTAGTCGTAGGAACAGTCCGTGTGTGTGTGTGTGTGTGTGTAGTGTAGGTAGGTAGCTACCTATTTATATACTCTTTTACCCGGGTCTCTCTCTCTCTCTCTCTCTATACTTAAACAACATCACACAAGACACACTCATTCCACAGAATCTGCACTGCTTTACACAAGAACACTACACCAAACGAAACCACAAGCCAAAACTAATTCAATCCATTCAGTCATTGCGTTGCTTGTAGCTTTCACTTCCTTTCCTTCAGCTATCCACAAATGTAGAGACCCTACCTACCCGCGCCCTATACTTATTTATACTAGATTCGCTTTACACAAGAACTCTCCTATCTTTACGCTTCACACACACACAAAATTCCCTACATTCACTAAAGCGATTTTGAATTCACGACACACTGTAGTGTTAGTACACTATATTCGGAATAGTAAAAGCTGACAGTAGTACAGGACCCCCACATAACAATACGTAACACAATGGTAATCTGCTCAAGCGTTATTTCACCACATCCGCATCCGGCTGTGTCTCCCTTCTCTTGGAAAAGTCACATTTAGGACAGTCGAGCACATAACATCAACCCCTAGTTCAACTACATCAATTCCCATGAGCTATAGACATTTTTCCATACTCTTAAGTCACTGCAAAATACTTTCACCCAAATCTTTCAATTTTAAATCACTTTCTAATTTTTCAACCAAGTTGAACTAGCTAATTATTATGTTGATATTTTATCTACGATTCAAACCTGAATTTATTAATTTTGATAAAAAAATGTACAAGTTGCATCTAAATTCCATTGGTTTCAACAGTTTGCCTAATTTGAAATGCTTTCATTTCAAAAAACTGCAAACATAATTTTAGTGTTATTTTTAAAAAGAAATCTTTTTTACTTTTTCTAAAACAACACATTGTACATTTCCTATGTATCTACCATTATAAATTAATATTAATTTTAATCATTTTAAAATGTACTAGTGGCGTCTAAATTACACTGGAATTTCAATTCTTTCATAATAGAAATGCTTTTATTTGAAAAAAGGTTTCTGCACAGTAAACATGCATGAGTGTTATTTTTGAAAAGAAACCTTTTACTTTCTTAACGTGACACACAATAGTATCTACAATAATTAATTTATAAATATGAAATAATTTTGAAATGTACAAGCTGCGTCTAAGCATAGGTTTCAAATTATTATAATACAAAATTAAATTCTTTTATTTAAAAGAAGATTCTACCTTATAAATATGTCGGTGTTATTTTATAGAACAGAAATCTTTTTTACTTTTGTAAAATAAGTACAAATCAACATGGTTATCTAACATGCATCTATTTATGAATAAATATGAAACAATTCTAATAATTCTAAAATGTACTAGTGGTGTCTAAATTGTAAATGGTCTTGAATAAAAGAGAATACAAGAGCCTTTTATTATCTACCCTGTACAGAAAGAAGAATAAGTTGGTAGCGAGCGGGTAATAGTGAAAGTTTCACAGAGGTTACCTACCTTGTTTCGCTTCGCCCTTTGCGTCCATGAGAATCTCTGGATATATTTAAAGATCAGAGAGGGCTATAATATACCATTGTCATATTAAAGAGAGAGAAAAGAAAACCGCAGACACAAGAGACTATGACAAAGAGGACACGAGAGTCGAGGAGGAGATCACAGTAAATAAACAGTGATATTATGACCTGCATTGCTTTGCAGAGAAAATATGTAAGTTGACCAAGAGCAATAATACCCGGGTAGAGTAGTGAAAAGAACTTTTTGCTAAGAAATATCAGGGACTTTATAGATAGAAAACCAAACTGTGAACACTTGGCACTCTTTGAAATGCAAGTGAGTGAAGTGAAAGCATATATCTAGCCACAGTATATAATATAAATATATAAATCTATCAAATATATGATAGGCAGGCAGTCATATATAAATATAACTTTTACATGTATGGAGAAAGTTAAACTTTCTCTCAACTTTGAACCTTTCACCCTATAGCCAGTGAGTTTTCACTTGAATTGACTAAACTTAGGTTGAAATCCTGCTTCACCTAGCTAGTTACTGGTTAGCTACCTACAAGCTAAGCAATTTTCACTAAAGATACTAAAGAATTTCTTTTCCCTTCCATCTAAACCTAACGTGCCTCTCTCTCTGCATTCGTTTTGATTCTTCCTTTCGCATCAACTTCCATTTCGTCTCACTTGACTTGACGTGATCTTCTTTTTTCTCATCTGGCAATGTAAAATGTAATGTAATGTAACTTGATCTGGATTGCAATGTCAGAGAGAGATGCCTTTTTGTTAACACGCTCAGCAGGTCAAGTTGGTAGTGAATGTGGTGCACTCTAACAAGCAAGTAGGTATATTATACCATTCCTATATAATACTTTCTCTTTTCTTTCTTTCTTTTTTCTTTCTAACAATTTAACAAGGTCATCGATGATAAAGAATGAAGGAATATAGTGTAACAATGTACGAATAGACATATTTCTTCTACATAGGAAAAGAGAACCTTTAATTTTTTACAGTTTCAGTTTGACGGAGAGTGGAGAAAGGAAAAGAAAGTCTGCGTAATTTCAGTGCATCCCTTGTTCCGTCTGAGAAATGGTAAAATGCAAGAGAAACTAAAGAAAGGAGTCAACTGCATTAGATCTCCTTCTTCTATTTTTGTCTGTCTATGTGTAGCTCTCGGACGTAGTGACAAGAGAATGGATGGGAAGAATGAGACTCAAAAGTTTTATATATAGCATGTTGCTTTGTGGAATGTGTTTGTTCTCCTTCTGAATTGTGTAGAAGTAAAAGAAGGAGAGAGAGAGAGAGAGAGTTCCTGTTCGACGTGCAGCTAGCTAGCCGGACGGATGGGTGAAAGTGAGTGAGAGTATGCATTTTCTAATATAAGGGAGAAAGTAGCTGAAAGATATTCTGCCTTTGCGCCAAGCTTTCTCCTCTTCAGCCAGCAAGCAGTTAGCTATAAAGATTCACACGGAGCTCTCTCCTCTCCTCAATTCAACTCCTGCAATCGTGAAACGAAGGAAAGTCAGTGAAAGTCTCTCCAGCCCGTTTTCAAATTCTACTTTCTTTTCCACATCTCGTATTCAAACTTAGAGCTATGGCCAAAAAAGCAAACTACTAAACGAGACAAGACTGAATTGACATTATAACGCAACAGCATTGTTTCAACATTCTAAACTTGTAAATAAAATTGACAACATTCTCTACTTGCTCTTATATCTTCTCCTCTTACCGTAACATAGATAATCCTACTTTCTCCAATTCAAAACCTATAAAAAAGAAACTAATCACCAAAAAGATAAGGTGCTATAATAATAATAAAAAAGAGGAATAGTATCATTAGATGGAAAAAGGCATATCTTATGTAAAAAGAGGATTTATTTTTTGATTTATCATCGGTGACTAAGTGAACCATACGAGTTCAAAGTGAAAAAGTATCGTGTGAAATTGTGAATTTAGTGAAGATAAAACACGACGGGTTAAAAACGCTGAAATCAGAAAATCTATTACAGTGAAAGTAAAGTGAAAGCTAATCCGAGTCTGAAATTGTGAAAATTGGGAGTAAAATGACAAGGAGAATCTAAACTGATGTGAATTCAAGTAAAAAAGGATATAATATTATATAAAATAGAGTTAGTGCAAAGAGAGAGAGAGAGAGAGATTCCGTATATTAGTGGTGAAAGCAGGAGAAAGAGAGAGAGAAAGAGAATAGAACAAGAGGGCTAACAACTTGCTAACTGAAAAGAGTCAATCCGATTCCAGTCAACTCAGCACTAAAAACATAATCCACAATTCTCTGCATCAAGCACACTTTAACTTTAACAAGGCTACTTATCCTCCCTATCTCTCCAAAACATACATACACGAAACAAATATACATACATAGCTTTCTGGAAAAACGACAACTTTCTCCTTCGTTTTCAAATAGCCTTTCTTTTTTTCCCTACGACTACTCACTCATCTATGCACTATCCACTCGAAAAACTTTCCGGCAGGGTCTGCCACATCAAATCCTCTACTCTCTGACCTAAACCAAACTATAAACCACAATATTATGATCTGACAAAACATAAGGGGGGCTATGGGTAAGAGCAACTAAAAACTTGACTGTCGTGCAACTACCATCTACCTCTAGACTTAAATCTATAAAAATACTCTTATTATTACACACACACAGAGAGAGTACAGGGAGTACATGGAGAAAGAGAAAGTCAAGATTTTTTTACGGTGGAGAAAGCACCTATAGTTATATATATAGTTCGACGTCTGTTTTATATTTTTATATAATAGTTCTTTATTTCTTATCCCTTTCTAGTTAAGAAAGCATTTTTTCCGTTAGATTCAACTACTAGAATTCTGCATATATAAACCAAATATAGTAGGTAGGTATAGTTATATATCCATGCTTTCTCTTTCTCCTCCTCACTTTTATCTATCTATTACGTTACAGTTGACTGGTTGACTCTTCTATTGTGTACATATACATAGAGATAGATAGAGAGCTTGTTGAAAACTACATTACATATTATTCAACCATTACATACATACATATCCCTTTTTTTCTCCTTTAACTACCTAAGTGAAAGTCAGCTCTACCTTTATGTCGCCGTCTCGTCTCACTCAATACAACCAGAGAGAAAATCCAAAAACTCCTATGCTACCAGTCATATACACTGTTACATGGGGATAACGATATATTATAAGAATTTCTCTTTCCAATCCAAAGCACTTTCTCTATGTACTTTCTCCCTTAAGTAATAGATCTCTTAAACTTTCAATAAGTACAGGAAAAAAGGGGGAGAAAGAAAATCCACAGTAACAACCTATTTTACCAGTCCTGTTCTTATGTGAACAATATTAAGCTATATTTGAGTTTTTAATAGTGAAAGCTACTAGAGGATCTAAGCATGCATTATAAGGTGGCACATCTATTCTAAATCTAACGATATATTTACGATTATCCCCATAAGATTTCCACCGAACTAAACTGAATTCATTTCATTTAAAATCTATCTCTGTCTGCCGTTGGCCCCTTTTCCACAGAATTTACAACATCCGGCCCAAAGCAAAGTTCATACTACACTGCACGTTGACACTATCCCTCTCTGCTAATACATTGGACAACAACAATAACTTGCATGTGCATAAATACAACGAACAGAGAAAATATACACGATACATACACACCCTATACTTCTACTTATATAGCTGACTCTTGTATATTTACGAATGTGAAAGCGAGCCAAAGGCAAATACGCGAAAGAGATTCCTTCAAATCCCAACAATTTCACAGTGCAGTTAAAGAGAGGAGGAGGAAAACGACAACAGGATACATAAACAAGTGAAAGTAAACACTAAAGTCCAGTTACACAGAGCACACAGAGCCCAACTAACCAAAAACGAACCTTTTCTTTCATCAACCAGGCCGGACAAATGAACAGAGAAAACAAAGTCTGGTTAAAAAAAGAAGTAAATAAGCAAAGGCTTACCTATTCCATGTTTTCTCCATTCATTTCCCTTCTATCTAGATAAATCCACTTTTACAAAATCAACTAGGAACCCTTAAATATGTCCTACACTAAATATATCATTCTTATAGAGTAGGTTGACAAAAGAGAGAAAGTAGCAGAGAAAACTTTCAATAAGAAATTAAAGCAACATTCCAATTACTACAAACTGCAGAGAGAGAGAGAGGAAATCTTTCACAAGAAAGACAAGGGAACTGGCTAGGAAAACAAAGTACTAACAATCCAGCCGCTAGAAAACAAAATACACAGAAAAAAAGTCCCTTGTCTACGTCCGACGTCCTACCTCACAAACTGAATTAGTGACGAGAAGAAGACTCGACAGATCTATATCTGTTATATTTACTTTCTCTTTCTCTCTGTCTATATCAACAGAAGAACATTCTGTGTGTGTATAATTCAGAAAAAGGTAAGAGAGAAAGTATTGGCTATGTCTTCTATCGCAGTTACCTAAGTCATCATGATGACTTTATATAAAAGAGAAAGCAAGAGAAAGTTATAGTGAAAAGAGAGAGAGAGGAACTGGAGTAAAATACAAATGAAACTAATCTAGGAAGACTCACACACATTACGAATAACGTAGTAAGTGAAAGCATCCTAACAAACAAGCCACGAGGACAAGGAAAGATATTGTAACATTTATATTATCAATTGAAGAAGGAGTGGTAGAGCTAGGAGACTTTCTTTTTTACTTTCTCTCCTGTGTGCCATGTACAAACATGTGAATGTGGTGGTGCCCTACCTAACCCCAAATGAATCTGGTCGACTCGAGACAACACATACATAACACAACACCGAAAAAGAGAGAGAGATAGACAAGGACAGGAGGAATGAGAAGTGTATCGTACTTTCTCCTCCACTAATGTAGGCTATCTGTATAAATAGTAGAGAGAGAGAAAGAGAGGGAGATGCCAATGGGAATTCCCTCTAGAGATTTCCTCCGGACAAATCGAACCTGCCATTGTGAACACTGTGATACTAATACTCACGATTCTAACTCGATTCTCTATTAGTGAAAGAAAGAAAGGGACTTATATCATAATAGCAAAGTGAAAGTAAAGCAAAGTTCTTTTACTTCACTTGACTCTCCTTTTCTTATTTCTCTGTCTGCAGAGGGACGAGGGACTGTCTAATGCATACACAGATATAAACACACACACACTAACCAAACACAACCGAAGACCGAAAGAGACTTGACTTGACTTGACTTTCACTTCACTTCACTTGACTACTGCTCAACCAAACCACAAGACAAGATGAGACTATAGACACCATAACTATCTACTAAGTACACTACTAAAAAGCCAAACTAACTCCCCAACTCGCCTTTTAGTCAGACTTTATGTAAGTTAAGCTTCATCTTAACCCTGTACCACTTCACTTTCACCTACCTAACCACATTCGCACGTCCATCCATGTAAATTCGTATTTCACCCTCGTATTCTATCATTTCTATCCTATTTCATTCTATACTCTCAATGAAACAATTCAAATTCCTATATTATTCATGCATAACAGGCAGTCATCATGCTCATAACGCATTTATAAAATTTAAATTTGGATTTTCATATTTTCTAAATTCGAATTATGAGCGGGAAATTATTTTAAGAGTTAATTTTCAACTCTAATACAAACAAATATAATAAAAAAGTATCAGGAAGTATCGCAGTATTACTAACTGTAACGAACAGGGCATCAATCAACCTACACAACAATAAAAAAATAATTATTTGTCAGCCAATAATTTTTCCTGTGGATTGATAAGTATTTCAATTTAATATAAAAATAATTTCAAAATGCTCAAACTGCAAACTGCAAATTGCAAATATTTTCAGCAATGTAAATTCACATGAAAAATAAAATGTCAATTTACCTAATACGAATTTACCCTAAAAACAAGGGTCATGTGTGTGTATCAATAGAAGAATGAGATGTAGATATATATAGCAACATTATGAGATCTAATATCTACATGGATGTACATTTCATTTTTAGTGGAGAGCTTCTTTTGGCTTAAAGGAGGTGACTGTAGTGAAGTAGTTGAGTTCTGAGTGAGTTCTGTCCTGTCTCTGTGCACTTTTATGATAGTCAACTAGACGAAGGAGTCGAGAGAGAACAAGAGCAGGGAAAGGAGCAAGAAATAGAAAGAGAGGGAGAGAGAGAGAGAGAGCCAAAGCAGGCGGAGAAACTTTTCTCTCTTCTTTGTGCAAAATGGTTGGAAGTAAGAAGTAATGTTCTTTTGACTTGAGTTCTTCTCCTTTTCTCACTCAGAAGACATTAGCCAGTTGACCCTTGCGACGTGCACACTGCAGACAGAGAGATAGATAAGCAAGAAGAAGTAGAGAGACCTTGAACTAAGAAGAAGCAGAGCATATACTTAGCCTAAACTACTATCACAACTAAATACAAATGCACGACATCACTTTCACACGTCAACTTACTTACAGCCTCATAAACTACTATTAGAACTCTCTCTCTCTCTCCCCGTCCCCTTTCAATCTCTCCCTACATCACTTTCACACAAATTCACCAGGATTAATCATTTAATTACCTCCCATCACACCCCTTTCACACATGTTTATTCTATACCGTAGAAAAAATACAATCCTTCCTTCCGCCCCATTTTTTACACTTTGAGTAAAGTCACATAAATGACTCCCAAAGAAAAAATCCAAATTACTTTCACTTTTATGTTCGTTATTTCTTTAATTTTCAAACACTTTCACCCAGGGTTGTATATATATTGTCTGGATGAAATTATAATTTTTTCATTTTATCCATCCATACTGGAAAATTTGGACAAAATGGCAAAAAATGGTTTCATCCGCCCAATATACAAATTAAAGACGAAAAAAGTCAATTTTGTCAAATCCTTGATTTCACCCACTGAGCAACCCTGTATAATAATCCGCATTCTTGAGATTCTGCATTTAATTACCTTAATTTTCTTTTCTTTGCAATAGACAATTACTTTTTTATTGTTCACTTTACAAAAGTGGCAAGAAAAGGTCAAAATTCAAATCCTGAGGGATTATTTCCTTCTGTTCATGAGAGCCAAGAAATAATGATAAGGAAAACAAAGTAGTTTCATTTACTTTTGAAGAAAGAAAGTCTAAAATTCACTCATTCATTGTCATACTGTAGGAAAGAAAAGATCAAAGCAATTGAAACCATTAACTTTTTGTTTAGAAATGAAGTGAAAGTTAATTTCTCAAGATTTGATGGTACACTAGCTTTTCGTGAGTAGGAGTAATACTCGTGTGTACGTGTAGGTCATCTTTAGACAAGCAATTGAAATGAGGTGCCTACAGGCCCGCTATTTTCGTCGATTTTAAATGGAACAAGGACGTAGCCATATGAGCAGGTAACAGAGAGAGAGAGAGAAAGAATCAAGAGAATAGAGTGCATTCGTTGTTGATATGAAGAAAGGAGATGCATAGATAGTCACTCCATCAACTATACATACGTATTACGTTATAGTTACATTAAAATGAACTTTCCTTTGAGCGCTGGAGCAAATCTTCTCTTTTCCTTCCCCCTTCATCAAATTACGCATCTCGTAATATACGTACACCCAGCTTTCCTATTTAGCCACGTCATATTATACGAGTACAACTTGTTTATGAAGAACGGTGAAAGTAAAAGTACTAGATTACATAGGTATAAACATGAAACATACATTTATACAGAATCATATAGTAAGTATATACAGGGTCCATAAAAATTAAGTTCCCACTAATATTCTTTTCAAGACCTTTCTAGAAAATAAAAACTTTCACCACTTTCACTTTTTTGAGGAAAAGTGAAAGTGATGTAAGCCTACTTTACTAGGAAAGGAGTCTGGGCTATTTAACACAAACATATGTGAAATTTTTACATGGAGAAAGTCGTTTGGGAATTTATTTCGATAGACCCTGTATATATAGACATGTACTTTCTCCTATAATAATAATAGAGTGATGTAGGTTAATTCAGTGAGGATATGGGTAAACTCCATAGATGCACTGTATATTAGTAGTAACTTAGAACCTTCGCTCACAAAACATAAAGAGATGACGAACATGGAGAAAGGAGATGTATATAAAGGCCTTGTGTGTATACAAACTTTACATAGATCTCTTTGATACAGACAAGTTCACTAGAGAATAGAGCGGGAGTCAGAATGGCCGGACTTTTATTTCCTATATAAATTAAATACAACTTGCTCTTGCTCCCTTTCCATTACTTCTTTTTCCGGTCTGGTTTTCTCCGGTGTGCTTTCCCTTCCTCTCTCTCCATTCTGTTTGGGATAACATGGCATGGCAAGATCTACTATCTTCTGTCTCTCTGTTGACTTTCTCTCCTAGTAGTTCTCGGAATATAGAGAACCAAGAAACCGATCGAATAAGTCTTTGCACTCATTGAGACACCCGTCGGTCGCCTTACTTTCATTGCATTAACAGAGGAGAAAGTAAAGAGGAGAAATGTATATGTGTGAACCATGTGCTTGTTTCTACTTGTGCATGTAATTCTTAATGCATATATGTCCCAATCTCCCAATTCAAAAATACTAATAACTATACATTCGTAGAGAAAGTAGAGTCGTATATAAAGGAGAAAGTAGAAGAGAAAGTCTAAGCCGTTTTGGCTTAGAATCCCATTTCAGACTTATTTGCTCTTTCGTTCGACGACAACAAGGCACTAGTGTCAAGTCAACAGTACTTCCCCATTAAAAACTCACTCGTACATTTTCTCTGAACATTTCTCCACTCACTTTCACTAGTCCTCATTCTGTATGGATGGAGAGAGCGAGAGAGAGAGAGAGATCTCCCTAAAACTATATTACATCCCTCCTGTCATGTCCCATTCTATAGCAAATATACATTCATTCATTTCTACTTTCTCTTTTACTGTAGCTACTACTACTAACCTGTAGTAGTCTGTAGATAGAGTAAGTCCATAGAATAGAACAGTCTCACAACTTTCCCCCGTCTTATCACATTCTTCTACACAATTCTCACAGTCTACAAACATCTTTATTCTTCCACCTAAGGAAATACATTTTAGCCAATAACAACTTTCACTGCATAACTTCTAGCATGTAACCACCTAATACATTCTGATCCAACACTTAGTCTTTCTAACTTCTATAAATAGGCCACCACCCTACCCTCTCCTTTCAACCATAAGTATATACAATACACTTTTAACACAAATCCAATCAATTCAAACACAAACACGAACTCTTACAATGGAAATAATAGAAAACAACCTCAATATTTCTTTTATAGTTTCACAATCGCAGAAAACAGAACCACAAATCCAAATTATAATTTACAACAATTAATTGTAGATCGAAAAACCGTGAGGTGATGAAGTTTTTGGATTTAAAATTTCAAAAATTCCTCACCCAAAACTTGATCCAACACTTAGGCTTGCTAACTTCTATAAATAGGCCACCCTTCTCCTTTCAAGCATAAATACAATAAATCCAATCAATTTAAACATGAACACAAACTCTTACAATGGAAATATAATAGAAAACAACCTCAATGTTTCTTTGATAGTTTCACAATCGCAGAAAACAAAACCACAAACCCAAATTATAATTTATTACAATTCACTGTAGATCAACAACTGCGTCTTCCTTCCATTCCATTAAATAAGCACAGTGTGAGGGTGATATATTTTTTGCCATTTACAAGGCTAGAAAAATTCGTCACTCAAAACAACAAGCCAACTATAAAGAAATAATGACAGGAGTATTTAATTGAGTTTTTAAACCTTTAATTAGTTTTTAATTATTGTATTTTCTGAGTAATCAAATTAAATTGTAGATTACAAAATCAAAAAATGTATATGTACCTAGGTCGATTTCAGAATTGACGACTTGACGAGGGCAAAAATCAAATTTTCGATTTGTTTCAGTAGAACTTATAAAAGCTTAAGACTTTCCCACGAGAGAGAAAGTCCTTAGAAAATCCCCAAGTTTGCAGTAGGTACTAGATGAGCTGTTTGAGTAGATAAATGTCTTAGCAAACTGGAAATGAAATCCATATCCAAATTCATTTTGTGTGCTAGAGCGAATTGATTCCTTTCAGTCATGTTACATATTTATATGGATTGGGAGAAAGCAACGATAAAATGATATCTTTCTCTCTTAGGACTTAACCAATAGTCTTTCTTGCTCTCTTTGCTTGTTGTGCTTAGCATAGCTGTCTAGACTGTAGACATTCTCAAAATAGAATGTTAGAAGTCAAACTAGAAAGTAAGCTTTCACTTCTATTTTCTATCTAGAAGTAAAAGTAAGTACTCTTTTCAAAGTCATCATAGAAAAAAACTCACATTACACTTTTCGTTCATACTTTCACACCACTAAGTATGCAATCGCAATTCCATTTTTCGTCTGAACATTACTAGCTTTCACTCCCACATATCTGCATATCAAAGACTTTTCAATTTCACAATTCATTCTTTCTAAAAAAATATCTGTAATATTGCATGTCAATAGCAAATGATATGTATGAATATACTTTCTCCAACTTTCATTCTATTCTAGAAGACATTTTTTACAATAGAAACTAATGTAACTGAGGAAAATGACTTTGACATAAAATTCCTGGTACAAGTAAGTTAGAGCGAAGAAAGCATTTGATTTTTTTTCAATTTTCGTACATTTTAATGCACAAGGATCATTATACAGAGTACCTATACGTCGACAGAAAATGTAAACATCGATCATCTCACATGTCAACTGAAAAATAACTTTCTCATGTCTGTTCTTGTCTGCAGATACTTTCACCCTTCATCCTTGTATCGAATCTTTGTACTGGGAGATATTTTTTATCTATTCCCATCTCTTTCCCCATGTAAATCAAATTTCTCTTTTTTGGCCTTTCACTCAATTTTTTTTAAACCAAATTAGATTTCAGATGAAAGGGAAATTTTGTGAAGAAGGCACGGAAATAATTTCCTTGGCCAAAAAAAGGAGAAATTTGATTTACATGGTGAAAGTCTAAAGTGGCATGACAAAAAAAGATAAAAAGCCACCCTGTATAATGTAATGTAAATGAAATACAATATCAAAGAGGATGATGAAACTAGAAATTCAGTAAAAGTGAGGCATGTAGTTACAGCATAACATAAGATTGAATCGTCCAGACGAAGTCAGTCAATACAAGTCTCATTATTTTCGTCTCATAGGAAAATGTGGATGTTTTCCTCTTTTGGGATGCGATAGATTCGTTTTTAGTGTGTCGACGCTATAATATACCTAAGAGTTGAAATGACGTTCGTACTTACTGACACACAAGATATACTAATGTACTACATCAAGTCCCATCAGAGTCCAGTCTACACCAATTTGAGTTACGTAGCTTTTCCTTGTTCAACGAGATTCCAGATAGACAAAAGAGTCTTTATTACATTTTCGTGTATCTCTGTTGAGAAAAATGGTCTAGGAGTAAGTGGATATTTTTCAGAGAGATTCTGTCAGTCGTTATAGTCAAGGCAGCCTTAATACGTCTCTCTCTCTCTCTCTCTCTCGCGATGTGCTGTGTAACAGCGAGCTACTACCTAACTACATATCTCCATTGTTTCCTTCTCCTTCTTCTTAACAAAAAGTTCATAAGTATGCATTGGAGGGAAGATGAGAAAGAGATCCAATCCGTGATCCGCATTGACCATTTTTCATGATTCCATTTCCTTGGCAAAACAGACAGTTACGGAATAGGGACTCACGCAATAGATTCTCTAACGCCACGTGACATTATGAACTGACATGATACCGAAATGAACCTAGTACATCCGATGCTCTTGTAGCTCTAGCTTGCTTTCTCGATTTCTCTCCACTAATATTACTTGTTACTCACGATCGGTTTACTTCAGTCCTGGAGATGCATTATAGTATTTATAACTTTGATTTCTCTACGGAAAAAAGAAAAAATTCCACGTAGAGTCAATAAACCACAGAAAATCTGCACCAGGAGATAGGAGCTACCCCAGTTGGGAGCTCTAGTGCTTTCCTTAGCTAATACTGTAGTCTATCGTGAATAACAGAAAATAAACTGCACGTGTCAAATGAATGTAACAAAGTAGCGGAACTATAGTGGAAGTAAAACAAGTCCGACATTAAGTAACTCACTATAGGGCATCTTAATACCCCATAACTAGTATTAAGAAACTGAAGAAAGGCGCGAATTTCAAATGATCGGAATATTTAAGCTTAATTTTTGGGTTTTGTGTTTAGTGGGTTAATTAGCTCGATTAGGCATTTTCGAACTGAACCTTCCCTTACTATTTAGGCCCCGAGAGTACATAGTAGTCTCACCATACATGACAATTCTATTAAATCCAAATCTTCTCCTTTTTCAATTCACTTCTATCCATATCTCTTCCTTTTCCCAATTCACTTTTATCCAAATCTCTCCATTTTTTGAATTCTCTTAAATCCTGTTCCTCAAGAAATGCATACATTCCATGTTTTTCTTGCTATTCGATTATTTAAAACAAATTTTGATGAATTTTCTGATTTTTACTGTAAGGTAAAGGTTTTAAACCTCATTCTGTCCATGAGTTACTATTAGAAAGAGAGACAGACATCAGACATGTGGACAGACATATAGAACTCGGACACAGGACACACATACAAAATTCTAATGAAGTAGCCTTCCTTATCCGTTAGTAAATAGATAGAAAGAGAAAACCACGCGAGAAGATCCATTATATGGCCAATCACCGCATTTCTTTCCACACACATTAACTCTACATCCCGTTTGCTTTCGATCAACTCAAGTCAAGAGAAAGTGAGAAGGAAATGTTTTGACGTCACTAAAATGTGTTGTTTTCCGTTAGCCGTAGTTTTTCCGAGTTGAATTAACCTAACGCAAGTGCGATAAGGCAAAAGCCTCATGTTACTCTTCTACGATTCCCTTTTCTTTCACAATCCAACTTCCAACGGACTAAATCACAACAGACTCGAGTCTTTTGTGACAAAAAATCTTTTTGGAAGAAAACAAAGCAATAAACGGCTACGGGTCACTTATCTCTTGTCATCTGATCTTCAAGCGACATGGAGACAAGAGAAAATAGAGCAGGACGTGTATAAATACATAAAACACTCCAGCTGGCAATCCTATGTCCTTTCTCCTCACATCACAGAACTAGAACTCCGACTACGAGAAATGTATAATTTTCCTATGTGCACCGCCACTCAATTAAATTATCAGTTAACTAACGAGAAACAGGCGCCGACAAAAGCCAGCTCTTTTACAACAATTCCCTTACTCATCGTCATACATAATGGATAATTTTAGGTTATCTTCAATGACTTTTACTTGCTTTCTCTTTTAATGAGAAAGAATAAGCGCGGACGGGGAAAGGGAAAGAAAGTTGATACACACACACACTAGACAAATGCAATGCACCATACGACATAAATATTTTTACAGAAAAAAAGAGAAAAGTGTACGTATTTTCGTAACAAAGTTTGTCTTTTAGTATTCTTGAAGAATAGTTGATTTAGAAGAGGGATAATGGCCAAGAGCCAAGACTCGTGCTCCCAAAAATTTCACTCATAAAATTTACTTGCTTTCTCCGACAATTCTCTCTCTCTCTCTCTCTCTCTCTCTATGGACATGGACATACATATGTATAATCATATATTTCCCCGTTTATATACACTAAATATATTTAGTTATTCCCTCCTTGCGCACCACACAACAGAAACAGTCACAAGAATAAGAAGAGAAAGCATCTCTAGCATTATAGCTACCACAAGTACAGGGTCCATCAAAAGTAACTTACCATTCGACTTTCTCCATGTAAACATTTCTTTTGGTGCTAAATAGCGCGCCAAAATACTTTTCAAACCATCCCAACTGAATTAGACTTTCACTTCCGGGAAAGTGAAAGTGGTGAAAGCTTAATTTTCTTGAAAAACGACGTGAAAATTTTTTTATTTACTTTTTAGAGCAAAAATAAGAAATTAAATGTACATGGAGAAAGTCGTATGGCACGCTACTCTTGATTAACCATGTACATACACGCATACAGAGTTAGATAACATTCAGATCCTTTTCTGCACATCACATTCACTCTTTTCTTCTTATTCTAACAACTTTCTATCTATTCCTTTGCCTTTCTCCTCCTGGTCCAAGTCGAGAGTATTCCTCTGTTTCTTTTTCTATATTAAACTATC
>JABASI010002251.1:0-20448 GCA_019776505.1 Tomocerus nigrus
TATAATATACCTGGACGTATGTACTATTGCTGCTATATGCAAGTATCATATTATATCGTACATTAATACCTATCGAATGTTTTGTTCTCGTTCTCAAATGTCTTTTCCGCAGTTTGTAAGTTTGTTGTATTTTAATCTACGGAATTGTATTGGATAACTTGATACTCCGCAATGAGCATAATTGAAGTACCTACTTGTAAAATTAGTCATAGTATTATTTACTATTGCGTTTTCTAGAAGAATGAATTGAAATGTTAATCCAATGCGCAGTTGAAAAGACGATCTACGCATCATAAAGTGGACTATTTGTACCGGCAGTATCATAATGCCACAACTATCATAATGCAAAGAAATACAAGTCTCTCTGCAATTTTTATGATTACACACATCATTCAAAAACATGCTATAAGATGAAACACAATAAAAAAAGTTATTGTACAATTTCAATCAACTATATATTCAACTTCGTTTCCTATGTTAGTGTTGCCAGAAATAAAAATTCAATTTCTGTCTGCTAGTGAAGTTTATTTTTTTCCATCGTTCCTTCAACAAAGTGCTCTACATTTACGTTGAAGTGGGTGACAATAATATGACAGCCTGTAGTGAAGAATATTATGCGAATTCATTTTACCTTGTCCTTGTTTTTTTATTCTCTAGCTTCTATGCAATTTCCCTTCCCTTGTGACTGGAACTTTGTCAGAAATCATTTATTTAAGAGTAGAATAAGAAGCAAGACATCTCTAGTGTGTCTATTTGCAAATTGCAATTTGCATGGCATAACACAGCTGAGCACCTATTATTTGAGAAATATTACAATGTTTGCTAAACGAAATGTGAAATTGCGAATTTCCATTTCCATTTTCAACAGCTGACATTATTGCGTTATCTACCTGCGGCCTAGAAAGTCAACTTCTACCCTTTCTCTTTCTCCCAATCCCAGAAAGTGGGAAACCTTTCTTTTCAGAACGACAAAAAGGTGACTCCATGAAAGAAAATTTCTGTTACCTAAGTTCAACCCTTATTGTACCACAAATAATTTTTTCTATCGAACACGCATCTTTTGAAAGAACCTTGTAATACTTAGTCATTTGCTATTTCAAAAACATTGACGTTTAGTTTAGGTATAAGCATTTGCGCTTAAAGGGGCAGTTCCCTATATTTGGCTATCAAAAATACCGAGTCCCATTTTTTGCATTTCTAGCAAAATCGGTCAGAGTTCTTGCCCGATTTTCTTATATACCTAGTACATGTATGATATGGCCATCGCATTGCCTTCAATTTCATTAAGAAACATTTGCGATATTGTGGGAGTATTAAGTGTTAGTAATAGTTAATTATTTTTGCCGGATTTTATAACACCAATTAAAAATGTGACCACATGCCTAATAATATCGCAAATTAATGTTTCTTAAGGAAATTGAAGGAAATGCAAATTACCATTATTCCGTACATGTACATATGCTATAAGAAAATCGGACAAGAACTCTGGCCGATTTTGAAAGAAATGCAATAAATGGGACTCGATATTTTGACAGTCATTTGTTCCAAATCCGGAAGACTGCCGTACACAAATACAAAATCTGTTTGTTTCATCATAGTAACAAATTGTTTTCGCATTATTATATTTTCGGAATTTTACTTTTTCATTGTTTCAATTTTTCTTATTCATATAATTTACAGTAGTCCAGTCCCTGACTAAATAATAATTATTATTATTTAGATGAGTTTTCACGGTAAATTCGTGTCAAAAAGGGATTGGGGTGGCAATCTATGTACAGGAAAAGGATTGTCAACACATAAAATGAGATGTACATAGGAGAAAACGTGCAACGTCAGGAAATTGTGTTCTTTTCGTTACTTAACTTACGTTAGCTTAGAGTGCCTAACCAAACTTGACTAACAATGCAACAATCAGAGAGAGGAGAGTAAAGAGAAATGAAGCAAAGAGCCGAAACTTATGAGTTAAATAGAGGGAAAGTAGGGAAAAGAAAGCTAAGCTTCAGAGTAGCAGCGCAGACATGACCAAATGTTTGAACAACTAATTGTATGTGTGTGAGAGAGGTTTATGTACTTTGCATACTCTGGAATTTCCACTGTCCTATCCATGCACGGCGGTGCCGGCGAGAAGGAACTATGTTATGTTTGCAGTTTTCATGCTCTAAGATGGATTGGACACTCTTCTATTGGGTAAACGTTGAAAACTTTGATATTTGCATGTTTGTACAGGAAGAATACATGGTAGCCTATAGCTAGAAGACTCTTACAAGGTAAATGTTACGAAATGATGTGTGCTTCAAGTTTTACTTTGTTGATAAGGGGCAATACAGACGACACTACATAGGTACCACTACTACTACTAAAATCCCTAAGTACCTAAGTGCATATCGCTACTATTTGTTTTTATACATACATATAAAGTATACATATACACAGGTACATTTTATGACCTTATATACCTATTTTTCCTATAAATTAAACTTTGAGTTCCATTCAAATGCTCTTTCCTGTTGCAGGGATATCCTGTAATATTTATTTCCTTTATGCTTTCTCTAACTTTCTCTAACGGCAAATATAAATTTACAAAGTTTCAATACAAATTTTCAATTCATCTTCAAGAAAATACACAACTCTTAAACTTTTTCTGCAATCCAATAAGAAAAATATCATTTTACTCCATTTTCATACTTTAGTAGGTATTCAAAAGTTCTACTGCACCACTTTACATTTTATAATTAATATACTCAGGGCACCATATCATTATAAATGATATATGTATATAAATTGTTTATGGTATAATCTGCTTTAATATTAGTCTCTTGAGTCTGAATGAAAGTTGGAGGGAGGGAGAAACAATAGAAAAGTGGATTTAATACAACAAGACTGTGTGAAACAATATTCATGAATGCTTTCTCACCACAAAGACTCTTGAAAAAGGAATTGTTGGCGTGTGGACTTTTCTATCTCTCAGGTTTTCTATTCTTTTCCTCCAGCTTCACTTTCCTTTCACTTAACATGTTTTGTATTAGAGTGTTTGTGACTGGACTAGTTAGTACATATCTGGGATACGCAGAGATATTATTTATTTCGAAGCTGAAAAGTTACATGCCAGAGAGCACATATACTATTATACAATACATCTTAATAATAAGAACAAGTGAGAGATGAAACTTGTTAAGATAAGTGGAACGCAAATATTTCATTCAGCCATACATATACATATAACGTAGGGACAAGCACACGAATTTTCATTTCACACTCACAGAATAGAATTTCACCTATTTACGCTCCTCTGCTCTCTTTTAATCTTCTTTTAAGATTATATATAGAGATAGGAGAAAAAATGCCAAGATGCATGCATATCTTATGCTATAAATAATTTCACAGGATAGGAATTCTTCCTTTTGCTTCCTTAACACTCTTCTGCTCTAGATCTGCTCTGGTTTATATTCAAGTCGTAGTCTACTATTCTTGTAGTAATAATGCATGCCATATTATGCATGTCTATTTTAATTTATTCCACTCTATAAACGAAATAGTTTATCATATCTCCATAAAATGTGAGCTATGCATTAAAATATGATCTTACATTTATATTGTCGAATTTTTCTCAAAAAAAAATTATAATCAATAGATAGTAGAAGTGCACGGACGAAGCTAAATCAACTTTCTTTCTTATATTATTTGTTATTATGTTTTAAATGACCTCGGAATTCTTTTGAGTAGGTCTACATTGTGGTGCAGTGTAATTAAAGCATGTCAGTCATGACCCTGAATCTTTTGAGCCTTGTAATTAAAACAAAAACTAAGTCACAACACAAGCCAGTGTCTGACATGCCAGATTATTACCTACGTATTCACATGCAATCAGGAAATGCAATCATTAAAAGCGAGCGCGAGCGTCAACCACCCACACATTTGCTAAATGGCAGAGCCCAACGTGATAAACAAATCAGATGTAGGCCGAATGAAGGTATTTTCATGATTTTTATCCTTAAATCCTTTGCAAAGCTACATTTCATAGCCTACTAAACTTAGAAATGTATACTTTTACGTTTACGTAATCAAATGATCAATTTGTCTACATGTACAAAATTCTACTTCAAGACATTTACATTAGTATATTAAAGGTGCATTTCTACCATAATAAAATCTAGTCTTTCTATCTACGTCAGTGGCGATTCTATTTTCTAACGGTTTTCGTCATTACTGCACGAAATCGCGGAACAATGAGGAATAAATTGTCGGTTCTCCGCGTAAACAAGTTGCACCCCACAGACTGCACGTTTTCAAGCAATTTATTTGCGTCTTTGAACGTTTGTTGTGTGTGTAATAATTTCAATTGCGTAGGATAGAATGTTGGATCAAAACAAAACCGACATGGCATTTGTAAATTGACTGGATTTCAGCTCCCGAAAATACACGTCAGTTTATTGTGCACTTTGTGATTGATTCCTAAATAAGCGTTCATAATGGCTAAGAATAAAATTAATATGTACTATGGGAATTTAGCCTTGTTCAAGAGGAGTTTATTTATAACCTTCTTCATATTATTCACGTCTCACGTTCGCATTCAACATTAGGTCATATCAATCAGCTACTGAAAAGCAGATTCGTGAATGGAGTGAAAGAGCCACGCCTCCTTATTTATCTTGTTCTAACATCCGTGCTAATAGTACATAGAACGTTACATTAAGCAACATTAATAATTGTACAAATTCCCGGTAATATTATACTGGGACTATGCTATGTAATATTATAAACACGAATGTCTATATAGACGTAAGGAGATGCATGATGTAATTCAATGTAGCTTAGTTTAGTTAGTTAGTAATGTAATGGAAGAAAAGGCTTTGGGCGAAATTT
This sequence comes from Tomocerus nigrus, assembly GCA_019776505.1. Lineage (NCBI taxonomy): Eukaryota > Metazoa > Arthropoda > Collembola > Entomobryomorpha > Tomoceridae > Tomocerus > Tomocerus nigrus. The sequence continues at coordinate 4,864 of JABASI010002251.1, forward strand.
AATATACGCCAAAGTAAATTCACGGTAAGTGAAAGAGATGCATTGCAAAGAGGATCGAGTTGACTGGCTACATACATAGAGCTCCTAATAGACAGTGTCGTCGTGTGTGTGACTTGATCGTGTAATGATGATTCGTGACGGTCGTGAACCCATTTACCGCTTTTGGGCTCAATTATTGTTGAAAGGCTCTTTGTACGCAAGTAATGTTGACCAATTGTCAAGTTCATCATTATCCTATAAATAGAATTCTACTTACTACGTCGCATTTCAGTAAAACATGGATCATTACCTACTTCATTTTCTATTATTTTAAATTGCAAACAAATGCGTTCTTTCTAACTAATTTTTGTTTTGCCATGATGCAGTTAAGAAGAATCTGCGTTAAATAGTGATAGAAAGAAAATAATTTCTAATTAATTTTTCTTTTAACGGAGTTATTCCTCTTGTTTCTTAATTTTCATTATTGTCCCAAATTTTCCGGGTAAAACACGAATTAGCGGCTATTAAACTACTAGACATTAAATTATTGCTGTCATAGGTGTATTTTGTATTTTAAATCTTGAAATGAGGTTAGTAATGGACAAGGAAATGATAAGTGATTGAGATTTGAGAGATAAGAATGGGACGAAGATAAGAGTCGTATATAGCACGAGACGGAGTATTAGTAAAGTATGTGTCTAGCGAAATCAGAGCTCATTGTTGAAAAATAAAGAGTTGATTCGTGTCGAGTTGAGAGTTGAATGGTGAGCAGAGTTGACATGAAGCGCATATTACACACCTTTGTAGTATATACATATGAGTTGAGTCTGGCTGGAGAAATGTGAGGGAGACAGGGAGAGAAAGTTTTAAATCAAACTTCAACTTTTTCACAGTTCTTTTCTCCGTTGTGTTACGTTCCGTTCCATTGAATAATAATACTAACAGCTCCTAACAAGTTCTTTTGACATTTCCGACTCCAACTCGTCGAGAAGAAAGGGTTCAGGGAGAGGAAGGGTGAAGTTGAGATTCGTTTCCGACTCTTTCCCTATGTTCCTCTACATATGCACACTCCACTCACTCACTCACCCGACCAACACAGCAAATATATCATAGAATTGACACTAATATATGTAGACACACGTTTCATCCGTCCCCATATACCTACGATTCACTTTTCATAGCACATCTCCTCAAAAATCCTTTATTTCCTACTACTTAGCTTATAATATTGTAATAATGTAACTGATATAACATTCTCACGTTCAAATCTCAATTTCTTAACAATCCCATATATATTAAATGCTATTATAACACCCGGGTGTTTTCTTGGATAAATAGCTATGAGCTATTCCAATCCAATAAATACTGCAAGGTTATCTTAATTTCACTAGACTTTCCCTTACAATTCCCGAATTGACTTTTTTCATCGAATGGAAAAGTTACACTCTTTCCCTTGTCATGTCAAGCAGCTTTCCACTTTATCACTGACAAGCCATTAGGAAGATGTCAACTGTCAGCATTCTATTGCATGTAAGTAATCTATATTCACATTTAATAATATTATATCCCTAAGCTTTTTCAACACTCACTTCCTAAAATAAAGTCCTTCTCTTCCACACACACAAAATATTAGCCTATTTTTCAATGATTCCTATCACTCTCAGCATTTTACTACTCGGGAAAATCAATAGCAAAATTTAAATTCAACCAGACGTATGACAACTAAAATTGAAATTCAGCGAAACTCAAGTTAACACATCTAAATCAGGAGATTTCTTCTGAACACCATGCAATTTACACGCATTTAAATATTTCTTAACACTAAATAGATGTAAAACGCTCTATTACGAATATTTAGAACAGCAACTATGATGTCAAGATTAATGTTTTATACGTGAACTTGGTGCAGCATGACGGATGTGACTTTAAAGTGTTGTAGCTGAGAGATTTCACGCAAACTACTCAGCAAGATTTACAATGTGCGTGAAAGAGCGATTAAAACTATATTTTAGCAAATGTCATCTCACCACACAGCTTTAGCATTGTTTGTATAAAAGTGAAGGAAAGTAGGTTGCTACTCCCATAAAGCATGCCTACCACCCTGTAACATTATAATAATGATATCAAAATGCGGAAATATAGATATAAGGACACAGGACATTATATTTAGAGGGAATTGAGTGGAGAAAGAGGTTCTTCTAAAGTAAAACAGCAGGGACGTCAAGAGGAGGAAAGGAAGATGACATGTAGTTAATCACACGAGCACTACCTACCAAGACCAGTTTCCTTATTTTCCTTATATACAATACAATATGATGATGATGATGTAGTGGATTCTTATGTATGTAGCAGTAGCTACTTACTTACTTACCTACATATTTATTAAGAACACTGCCACAACTTACATAACAGTACAAGACAGAGACAGAGTATACGTCAACCATCTACTTATGTATGTTATAACTATTTATACAGAAAATATTTTGGCCAGAAATAGCACTATAGATATTTCTTCTATTGAACCTTCTGGTATAAAATCATTTACAATGTGGCTATAGATGTTCAACGGAGGAATATCTACATTTATAATAAAGTCAATGTGCACAAGTCAAGGCATGCATTGTGGTGACTTGGCGAGTTCTCTCAAAACGTCCCATTCTTTCCTGTAGCTGTCGCCTAATGAAAAGAATCTATGCACTCCCCTTCAGACACGTACAGCCAACAACTTATATTCTCAAAGAAATAAATTCCTCCCAACATATACATACAAAGATACACTAAACAAAACCATAAGCAAACCGCTGCTACTATTTTCTATTCATTTCCACTCTGTATCTTAATATTGTGAGCTGTTTCTTATTTATAGTGTCTCTCTCCTGATTAGATGCTCCATAATTAATCATAAGCACGAGCTAGGAATTAGACAGTCAGAATCTCAAACCTTGTAGTACACTACAGAATATTTTATTCCATTCCCATATACTTACACTAGTTACACTTGCAGAACTTAGAATTACGTTTCTGAATTACACTAAATTATACGCTGTAGTTATGTACTGTTATAATACTGTTACAATACTTAAAAATTAAAGGTAGTCGTAATAATAGAAAGAGACCTACATAATATTCAATGAATGCTAATTGTAAATGGAAAATGGTTTCTGATAACGCTGTGAAACATGACCCATAATATTACGAAAACAGACTATGATGTACAGAAAACAGTAAAAGTAACTCATTTTTCGTTTCAATTGTGAGACGAAAAAATATGCAATAATGAGTTATAGCCAATGGTTAATGAGTTAAGTTGTCATTTTATATAAACAGAGAAAAGTTCATTGTAGAAGTGACGGAAATTTCGTAAGGAAAGGTTAGAGATTTTCCCAAAAATTAAACAATAGCTCTGTGTCTGGAAATTAATTCATATTAAACAATTTGTGAAGAATAAACTTTAAAGAAGTTTAAGAGTGCGTATACGTGCAAAGAAGAAGGCTGATCTTCATATTATCAAGAAAGAGAGAGAGAGAAAGAACATAAAGGGGCAACAGAGTGGAAATAGGAAGACTACAATTGTAAATCATTTTGTCGTGTCGGCAAATCATGTTGGAGAATTAGTAAAGTAGATGGAAAACATTAGTAGATGATAAGGTATATGATTGTCAGAGAGGAAAAGAAGGTTGTTTTGTTTGGTTATCTGTGTATAAATTATAATAGAAAGTAGTTATGTGTAATAATGTGCTGTGTGTAGTGCAGGAGAGAAGTGAACCCCAGTGACCAGACCACAGACTCATTAACTTAACGCTCTTTGCCTCTTCTCTGTGAGAGCAATCTTCTTTTCTTGACTTCACCGTTCTCCCTATCTCTCTAAGTAGATGTGGATGTGACTTGTTGTGAGAGTCTGAATCTGACTTCCTCTCTGTCCCGTCAGCAGCCTCCTCTCCTCGTTCTGACTTTCAACTTTGAATTTCTCTTTCCTTTGAATTTGTTTGTAGATCTAACAGTCTCCCTACTGAGTTACCTCACTATACACATTCACTTAATAACTACTGTGTCTAAATATATCTCAGCTTTGTTCTTTCTACTTTAATAACAAACTATAATACATGCTCTTCTATCCCACTGTACTCTGTACACATCACATTCCTTAGCTAGCATTATTATTATCCCAGAAGAAAATCTCTCACAACTACAACTTCCCTCTCTTTCTCTCTCTTTGTTTTACTTTGCTTTTCTGAGGCTTCCTTTTAAGAAAATTAGGATCAAGTACATAACAGATTTACACTTACCATTTCATATTATAAGAAGCAACCAGCTGTGCTTTCAACCTTAGACCCTTTCTTTTATACTTTTAAAACATTTTCCTCTATTTTACATTGTTAAAATATCATTAGCTAGCATTATGACATGTAAGTAAATAATATGCACGCTACCAAAGATTACCCTATTTATTTACTAAATAACATCCTAATAGAAAAAATCACTCAAAATTGGTGAAAATTACAATATCTGCCTATTACCTCCATGTAAAGTACCTGAAGAGATACATGATATACCTCACAATAAAACTTTAGCTCTAATTATTAACTTTTATACAAATTCTTTCTGCACTTAAAGATTGAATTATTTAATTTCATTATTAGAAAAGTTAAAAGAAAAGAAAATCTGGATATTAAGTGTAAATGATATAATTATGCACAGCAAATAATAAAATGTGTGGAATAAATAATAAATATAATGATATAATATGATAAGAAGAAAATGATTTATATTATTTCATAGAAAACTCTTGAAAGAAAGGACAACAAAGAAAATTCTGGAAACACGTCGTAAATCTGAGAGTGATTCAAGATAAGCTTATAACCTTTACACAAGAGCTGCTAATGACAATAAGGAGGGCAAAAGACAATGGAAAAGAAGTCTAATAATTCATAAAGCCATAAATAATTTGTGAGCAGAAAGAGGAGACGAGTGAGAGTCACTTTAATTAATTAGCAAAGTAAGTACACAATGGAGATATAAAGAGATCTGTGTGTAGATCGAGTTGTATGGTGGGACAGCTAAATAAATATACACGTAAACTCACTCTTCATTGTTTAAATAGTTGAGTGGAAATTATTTGGATGTGAATTCGCAGAAATGCACATTCTTATTTCATATACAATCTCTACGTAAGTATTAGTGTGTTGGAGAAGGACTATTAAATAATTCTTGTTTAAAACATCTGTAGTAGCATTAGAGAGGGATGTATTATTAAAATGAATATATCTTTGGCTGTTTCAACACAGTAAAACAATAGTAATAAATAATAAGTACCTATTTAGTATTCGTGAAAGGAGAAAGAAGCTAAGGACAATAATTGGGATCAGAATTTATGCAAGGAGTATTTACTAGTAATTAGCATGGTTTACTGAGTGTTATTGTTGTAGGCCGAGTTATTATTGGAGAATTTCTGTCATTTCTGTCTGTTTGTGCGTGACCACAATCCAATCTAATCCGATCCACTAGATTGTCTAAACTTAACTAAATAAGTAAGTCAAAGTGAGGAAAACCACAGGAAGTGATGCAAAGGAGTCTGGTTCAGGGAAGACCACATTCATTATTAGGAATCTGTGAATTAAGTAATGTTAACTGAAGAGAATAAGAGAGAAGAGAGAGGGTCATATATCTCGGGAATATGATTTCCTATCAAATGCAGAAAGGGATTCCTTAGGACATTTAGGTGAAACCTCAACTAAGTTATCTGATTGTGTCCTCCTATCCGCCCATTTTCCTTATAATAATATTTCCTTATTCGCTTCACTTGATTTCTCGTCATTTCCATTTCTAGCAGAGAGAGAGAGAGAGAGATAGAGGAATGGACGCAAATAATTTGCAAGTTCACACAAACAGATATCCCCATTTAGGAATTGGGCGAAAGGAAGAAGGAACGGCGGATTTTGGCTTTCACTCTTTCCTTCCTATGCTGACTAACTTTCTCTTCACTTCCTCTCTCATCCCTTGGCTTACTCTACTTTCTCTCCCTGATCGTCAACTGAGCTGAACTGTTCCGGATCTGGGAGTGCACGTTAAGAATTTATATCTGCGAAAGATTATATCCCGTCATATTCGGATATTTTGCATACAAGTCTCTTTAGCGACTGTGCTCGACTGAAGATGAGTTTAGTGGAGACCTTTTCTTTACCTATTTATCTCAAGTGCTCACCACTGCGTCTATGTATGGAGGTCTTGTAGCCAGCAAGCCAGTGTAATGTCATGTACCTAACTTCTAATACTCCACTTACATTTTACATTTATCGTTAGCAGAAATAGCGAATGCGAAGCACATTCTCCTTCTATGGAATATTTTGCATATTTCGACTCTCATTTCCTTTCTCTTCTACTCTGTCGACCGCACTTTTTGCCAGCTTTTCGCTCTCTCTCTCTCTCGACTTTCGACTTTCCTCTTTCTACCCTAGTTACTTCTCATTCTTGATTTACTTTTTCCCAAGAAATTGCACCAGAAATACTTAAATCCTTACTTTATGCAACTCCTTATGTACTTTATTGCATCTACTTCACTATTGCTCTATTGTCTGAAATAATTTATGCAATATCAACTACGTTACATGGACCGTGCTATTTTAAATTCCATATGGACTTCCTTTCCTTTCTCTTCTTATACTTTCATATTCCGCTACAGTAGCCTGTACTAGTAATTATAAACTTTGCAAAAAAATGCAACGAAAATACTAATGTAGTTAATGCATCTCGGCTCTCAAAACTCAAAACATTTTTCCTCTCTTTCTGCAGCTACTGTTGCCGCATTACTTTTGCCAATGAACATTAACGGATCTCTTTTAAAACCTTTGAATATTTAAAATGTTCTCTAATGAATAAATAATTTGCCAAGTAGCAACTTTGTAGCATATGTACCGATGTGCACTTAGTAACATTTGTATTTACTATTAAAAGTCGTAGCGAAAGCAAACCAGAAACAGCGATGGCGTATTATGGCACTGGCAGTTTTACAATGATTGAAAATGACACCCCTCCAACGAAGATTTTCCATTTCAAACGATAATGAAATAGTAGAAATTGGCACATTTTCTTACCTGTAAATAAAATAAAGACAAAATATTTAATATTAGATGTTAAATATTATAGGTTTCGGTTTAGCTATAAGATGCTTTGTTAGCGAAACCTACAGCAATTTTAATTTAAAATATTGCATCTGAAATTAAAGCATCGCGTATCTAAATCATAGCAAGCAAAGCGACTGTACTTTTACTACCAAGCGCACTGAAGATGAAGAAATAGTTAAAGCATGAAAAATAAAGAGCAGAATCAGGACATAAAACAATTTTTGCACAATGTCCGAATCAGTAGCACAAATCCCTAGTTTATTTACCTGGACAGTAATAAAAGAGTGCTTAGTAAATGCCATTTTGCAAATTCATGGTGAAGGTGACGCCCAACCGGCCCAACATCTAGTCTGCATGTTCACTTTTATCTCGTATACTTTTTTACTGTTCTATATTTACATAGATTGAATGCTATTCGCTTGACAGAGAATTTTATTAGTTCACTACTCCAGTGTAGTCAAGTGGACTTTGCATTGTAATAAATATGAGGAAAGGTAAGGAAAGTCATTCGATACTTTAATTTCACAAATGGCAAACTTATATTTGTCTCACGCACTTGGAAGCTGACGACATGCACGACTTTTGTATATTATACAAGTCCCTGCAGTAAAATACGTCTAAAAACAAAGTTTAACGGTAAGCCCCATATAATAATATTCAATATTGCAATATGGTATGTGCAAAACATTTAGTATGTTTCAAATGGTCGTAAAATATATCTGTATACTAAGAGGCAAATATCTAACATGCTGTATGATATAGTAATAAGTAAAATTCATTTATAAATAAAAACTGGCGGAATTGGTAGGGTAAACTTGGGATTAGACACGCATTTAGCTTTTGTGTGCATGTAGTGGGATATTTACATTTACAATATTAGACTGCAGATACATTTGTGGCTAATGTGAAATAATCTGTGTAACATTATGTGTAAGGGTGAACACATTGGTAGTGTGGAAAGGAGCATTAGCCTTTCTATGCTTTCCCTTGTGTTATACACGGGGATATTATGTACTTTCCCTAAAAGGTTCCCCATGTCCGCTCCTGTCTTGATTTGAATGATGTGACATAATAATATTGCTAGCTATGAAGTTGTATAGTGCATGCGGCTAAAAACTATTGTTTAACGGGTAGCGGGTAGCAAGCGGCTATTAGGTGTGACGGAAATTTTATCATAGAATCCAAGAGTTTAGTAACATGGACAGCTACAATACTTAGAATGGTGAACAACAAGAGGCCACGCTATTATTCTACTTATGAATGTATTAGTTTACATGCATACGGGCTAGAGAAAGGAGAGAAACAAATGAATTTGTCACTTGACGACGGCTAATTTAACTTGACTAATTATAAATTACCTTTTACTACTTGTATGTCATTGTCTGGTTTAGTAAGTTAGTACTTAGGGATTGTGTTTTTGGGTTGGCCCATGTTATGTCAATGTAGTGCATGCTATTTGTCTCCCTGCCTGCTTTATAAAATGGGCTTGATCCTTGTTTGTAATCCTTACATAATGATATAGGTCGATAGCTAACTTGTAATTTACAGCTTTTTGACAATGTCTACGCGTCACTACTCTACGTCCACCTCTCAAAATCCATAAAGTATAGTCAGCCCTATTATTCCTTTTATGTATGTCACTTTATGGGTTCGTTCATCGACAAAGGTGTGCCCTGTGCCTTAGCAGAAATTCTAATAATCCTGTTTCACATGTTATTTAAATTCCTTTTCATTTCCGCTACCTTTCTTTTCCTATTAACCTTTTAAATTACAAATCACCGACGGAATTACAGGTTTTACCTCCAGACTAAGCGAAAGTATTTAATTACAATGTACAGAAGTTATGGACTCCAGCTTTTCTAAATTATAATTGTATACAAGGACATAATTTATACTGACGCATAGTTACAAAGCTTTAATCTATTATTATCGTATATATATTGCATCGTATTGCATTCAATAGTAATTTGAATAATTAATATTTTTTGGGTTAAATGAGTTTTTTATAAATCAAAAGATGAAATTAACAAACATTATGCGATAATGTGCATGTAATAATAACAATAACGTTGCTAGAGTTGTGAGTTGTGACAACATCAATGGAATGTGGACCTTGATTGAATTGACAAAAAGTAAAGGAACGTAAGGAATCTGCAGATAATAATGAATAAACACAAAATTCAAATGAGTAATTTTTTATCCATAGACGTTAATGTAAAAGTGTACGAAAGTAGAAAACTACAAAAATAACAAAAATACAAAAATAATATTAATCTCGAGGAGTACAGCGAATTTTCTCTGTACTGTTCGCCGAAGTCTGTAGGTGCATAGAACTTCCATTACAAACAACTAGATTGTTATTTAAATATAGTACTGGCAGGGTCATTCTCGTATGAAATCCACAAAGTTGCTCTCAATTTGCATTCTAGTTTATTTACATGTGGTTCATTTTAGTTAGTAGCTGCATATGAAGAAATAAAAGTAATAAACTGAAACGGCAATTACTTTTACGTAACGAGAGAGATAATACTCAATTACTTCCTCTCTAGACACATTAACTACTATTTGAAGAGAATAGGAATTACGTTATACTACGTGTAGTATAGCGTGTGTGTGTGTAGTATAGCGTGTGTGTGTGTAGTATTGTTACATATTATTTCCTTAAAATATTTGCATGCAGATTCCTCGGATACACGTAGACGTAGTCATATAAAATCTCTGTGGGGAAATAAAGCCATAAACCATAAAATTTGCAAAGTGCACGAGGTAAAAGAGAAGGACTAATGTAAAACGTGCTTTAAAAGGCTGTCATTATGTCTTGACTTGTAAAGAAGGTTTTAAGTGTCTGATAATAGCAAGCTACTTAAGTAGCTTGTTGATAAAAGCCACGTTTTATTTATTTGTAAAATAAAGATAAATATAAAAGCATTTCTCCCATCGAGGGTAGTCTTTCTGCAGTCCTCAGTTTTTAATTGCTAGCAAATTATCTAAAAATGAAAAGATATGTAGGACTAACGTTGATACTGTAATAAACAAGTAACCAAGTCAAATGGAACTTCACAGTTACAAGAAATATCAATGTGATATCATATTTTAATACTTTATGACAGTTATTATGGTGTATCTTGAAGATTAGTGATTTTCTTACAGTGTTTAAGAATTTAGGTCAATTTGAAAGTGAAATAAAGGTTAGCTACTTCATAAATAGTAAAAATAAGCTCTTAAAATTGGATTATAGTTGATTTAAAATTTAAAAAGTTTACTCTGACCTTTATCAAGTTATTTTTTGTGAGAATATACAATTCTTGACGTTTTCCCTAGACTATTAGCACGAGTAGTAGCTTCGTAGCCGTAAGATGTAAATAAAAATAGAAAATAATGTATTCTGAAGTGCATGGTCCTATAATGTTGTCAGTAACAGTTTCATGTCACTATATCAGTGAGTTCGGTTAAATAAGTTGCTGTAAGTAATGGGATAGAATGTGATGGGATGCAAAGTGTTGCGGCTAGCCATTTACATAGTATTAGCGAAGAAAATCGTTAGGTCCACCGCACCAGAACACTTGAGAATGTCTTCAGACTTCTTGTATCGTTCTCTCTTCTTCCTAAGACACTTCTCTGCTTATTCGTGTCACCTTATAGTTAGATTAGACTATTACCTAGAGAAGAAGAGAGTCACTATCACATTACAACAGTAGACTAGTGGAGCAGTATCCCGTAAAATAAAATAATCCTGTGGCAAAGTCTAACAAGAGAGCAATATGTATGAAAATGATATGAAAATTCTTCAAACCCAATTTTGGCAATCGAGGACTTAAACAAGAATATTCTGCATAATTTCCTTCCTTGCAAATTCGAGTGAGCAGCAGAGCCAAGGCTCCCGCTAGACACTCTCATACTAAGTGAACTGGCAAAGTAGAAACGCATTTTAGGTTAAGTTCGTTCCAGACATGATGTGATGTTGATGGGATTTATATTTCAACACTCCTTTGAGAGAACCAGAGAAATAGACACATTATCCTTCTTCATATACACAAATTACACTCTATCTAATCTAACCCATTTAATATATAATATCCCCTTATCTCTCTCCGTCTCTCTATATACTTACTCCACATCTATAATATTTACATATACTAACTATATAAGTATAATATCATAACCAACATTAAGTCAACATTACTAAATAATAGGAAAGCCACAGGAAACTATAATCTACATTGACATTAGTATTCTAGACTGAAATATTGTCCTGAAATATTCTAAATTAGATGTATCTTCAAGAAATATACTAAGATGTACAGATCCTTATGTAAATGGAGAGAATCTCTTACTCCTGCTACAACTATTAACATCGGAAGTTAGTAGTTCCATACTCATCTTAAATAGTGGTGTCTGTTTACTAACATGAAGAAAATGATCTTCTGAAAATACCATAAAATATTGAAAACTACCCTTAAATATCATCTCAAAAGTTTTATATTTTTTGTAGATAATTCCAAATTAAAAAAAAATAATCTGCGTGTCTTAGCGATCTAATAATCTGTGCTAAATAAAATAATTAATTTTCTTCATAGAATTAAGAGGTTTACAAATTTACAAAAATAAAATTATTAATTGTTTGTATTTGTTCTAGAAGGAATTTTAAGTGCAGTTAAAAATATTATGTGTAAGTAGATATGGTCCTGGGGAGTTACGAAGGATATTTTTACGTAATGTTGCATAATAGTTATCATTAAAATAAAAATTAATTATAATGAGTAGTACGTATAATAAGTATATATAATGAGCAGTAGTGGAGTAGTAGAGTAAGTGCATCTGTACTATGTCTATAGTAGAGTAGTGTACTATTAGATACCTACATAGTGGTTAATTGAAGACAGGGTGGGTTGGCCAAGAAGGTAAGGATGCAGACGTTAAGTAAATGCAGGAGCAGTAATGGAAAAGTTAAGTCTTAGGCGTGAAGGGAAATAACCGTGTTCTTTCTATATCTACTAAATATGTAAGTTTAAGTAACATTGGATTTGGCTAGCTAATATAAAATGTCGTAAGTGCATGAAGTTTCTTTATAGGAGAGGAGGCTACTAGAAGTTGGCCTTCCATTTTCCATTTACTCTCTCATTTCATTCCTCCCCACAAAATGTAATTGTCTCTTGACTCGGTTTGCTTTGCCGAGCCTCGACTCACTCTACTTACATTAGCTCAGCTTGCTTTCCATTAGAAAACAAGTGCTACTGCTCTACTGCTATATACCTGACTCCTTTCTCTCTCTCTCTCTCTTAACTTCCCTTCTTCTACTTCTCTTGTCTTCCCTTCATTTCATTTCACTCCTTTTACTTGTGTCATGTGATGATAGTTTGCATGCAAGGAATAAAATACAATGCCCGCCTGCCTGCCTTTCGTTGCCTGCATTATATTTACGGCCCGTTTCCTCCTTCCTGCTATCATGGCCCTTCACTTCTACTTGAGCCTTGGGGGAGCTCCTCACATATCTTATCCGACAACTACCACTGCATAACATAACACTTTATAATATAACATCACATTATACACAAAAACACAACTACTAGGCCCTATATAATAATATATCCAACATAACCCATCATCATATATATTATTAATACTTATAATACAGTGTCACATGGAGTCATATTATAATAGTCATTACTACTCTCATTACAACAATGGCACCCCTACAGTCCAAATGCACACAGTCACATCTACTAATTCATCAGAGCCAAATACAAGTACACCCTAGCACAGACTATTGCCATCATTATAATAGTAGCAATAAAATATCTAATTATAAAACAATTTACTGCTATTTCTCATGTTCACTTAAGAATTCTACTGCAATTGATATTTAATCATGAGTAGTACTATCATTAGATATTATTATACTAAAATAACTATCTTCCATTAATATATGATTTGAAATATTATTTGGATTTGATTTTCGTATGTATCTCTGGAAATTGATCAACAATTTAAAGAAAATTATAATTTCTCAATTTTTACCACAAAATTAAGAAATGAAGAAGAGTATAATAGTAAAACGTAATTTTTATCAATATCTGGAGATGTATAATGTATAGTGCTTAAAATATTGATGAAAGGATTGACTCATGCTGTGGTTTTGTGCTATTGTTTGCTTTCCGCTGTCTTTCCGTTGGATGAAAGGGATGAGGAGTGAGAAACAACGTCTCTGCTGAGGTGTAGAGTGAAGAGGAAGAAGAAGGGAGACGAAAATATGGGATGGATGGTTATTAGTCAATAATGGTAATTAGGCTAGAAGCTTTGCAAGGCATGAAAGGCCGTCTTGCCATGCACTTTAATGTGAAGCGTAATGTAATGGTAGAGGAAGGGCACATTAAGTAAAGTCCTGAATTAGTATTCAGATTGAGAGGTAGCCTGTCCTGCTCTCCTTTCATTTCCTATTAGCACAACATGTACATATATATACTATAGATATAAATATATATGTAAATGTCTTGCACATTTATAGAGTGCATCTTCTTTAGTCTCTGTTACAACCTAGTAGTTTATATTTCTTATACTAGAGTAGATATAGTTTGAATGTTCTAGTAAATAGAGAGACTGTTAAGATGGTAATAGCAATAGCTCCGTTAAGTACACAGACAAAGAGAGTACTAGTCTTAAGTTAGTAATGGGAAAAAGGACTGAAAATCTGTGCACAAGAGAAAGAGAGAGAGAGAGAGAGAGAGAGAAAGCAAGAGAGAGAGTGGCGTAGTTACTTAGCATGTAGTTTGTTTTAGTTTAGTTTTTGGTTTGCTTTCGATGTGGTTTGAGCTGGATGGCTAAGGCTTCCTCTAAAGACCTCTAATGTATTCGTAAAATAGGAAAAAGCATTAGTGAGTAGTGTGGAGTGAGAGAGAGAGAGAGAGAGAGAGGAGGAAAGGGAAGGAAGGGACGTGAAGGAAACGTTAAATCCTTAAAAAGAAAGGTAGTAGCTAGCTTTCTCTTCTTTACTTGTTCACTTTATAGATTGCATTACAATAGTTGCTATAAAGATGGCAAAGACAGAATTCTATAGTTTCTTCGAAGACATCAAGTATGCACCGAGAGAAATGCACTAAGCAAACTGGGAAGTTTATAGGAAGAGATGGGAAAAGTCAAGTCACACTTACAAAGGACGTGGTGATCATGGAAGGAAAACCGCACGAAGGAATCCTCCATAAATATAAGTACATTATAGTTATTATCATGGAGAAAGGAAGGGGAAAGGAGCCTTTAATGCTCATAAGAAAAAGAAAAGGGAAATCTATAGAGAAACTCGTAAATCCCTTCAATTTTTATATCACCTCTTTTCAAACTCTCTTTTTTTCAAGTACTACAGATCCAAAGACACTCCTAACTATAATACTATGCTCTATATATATAAAGAAGATGTGCAAAAGTCAACGGGAGTGATGTGCATTGCATTTCCGAAGATAAGAGCACAAGTCTATTATAGAGAGACTAGTAGTACTAGTTAGACTATAAACTCATTTAATGCACAGACTTGACTACGACAATAGTAGTAGCTTAGCTACATATCCTATTAATACATAGTTCCGTCGATTCTGATAAAAATATTACACTCCCACACACTGAAATAAGGACAACCTATAAATTCTTTGGCTATACTAGAACTATATGCAAGATATAAGAAAATATTTTATGGTAACAGTCAAACTTGTTCCAGGATGCACCTACCTATCTATACTTACCTAATATTTATGTACATATGAACATGCATCCAACAATGTCCTCCCTTCTCGCTACGCCTCCGTCTATTATCATTCCTAATATAATACTATGTAGGTATGACCAAAAGGAGATGTGTAATCCAACCATATACTCAATAGACTCAATATCATGACACACACACGGCACACCACTTTTTATCTACTCCTTCAACATGGACACAAACTTTCATCTTTACATTTACACGAATTTACTAGCCCCCATGAGGACATTACATATGTACACAAAAAAGAAAGTCCTCATGTGAATTACACTCTTTTATTCATTCTCTCAACTTTCAACAAGAATTCTCCCTTCTTCCTACCCATTCACTAAGATTTACTCACTTGAAATTATCTGACATGCATTAGGAACCATTTAGAAAGAAAGTTATTATCCGATATATTAATATTTACCTTTCCATGTTAATAAAGAAAATAATTTAAAGAAAATCTTCTGAAAAGTACTAAACTATTAACTAGCTAAATTAAATTACGAGTCAATACTCTCGAATTACAATAATCATTCATAACTTAACCAACTACCTCTTAGTTTGAATTTTCCAATCGAAACAAAAAGTTGTAAAGCCTTTATACGTAGGTCATTAAGAGCAATGCAAGTGAAGAATTAAAGAATGGAAATTTTTGAAATGAATTTGTATTACGCGTTGATTAGAAATAAAATAAAATATTTTTTCTTCCATATTTTTAATGAGTTGTCTAAAAAAAAGAGGTTTGGT
>JABASI010002252.1:0-20443 GCA_019776505.1 Tomocerus nigrus
TATTACTAAAACTACTACGATGCATTTCCTACCTTGAGCCATTCTAGAGATAAGCTTAAAACTAATCATATGTAGATTTCACCCAGAGCCTCCGAGTTCTGTATATCGTAAGGATTTTATCCCTTACAAATTGACTAACTGTGATTCAATGGATACTTTAAAAGACATATTTATTAAACGTATGCAGTTAAACTATTTCGAAAGTAAAAGCAGGTATGCATCAGGATGAGTTAAATAAAAATGCGAACATGTAATATTTCATGTGATAGAACGGAACCGATTTGTAGCGACTATGCATACTTAGTTCATACTACTACATGAAAACACCCCTAGTGTCAAATGAGCTTGCAGGTTACAGTATATGCTGCCAACAACGCTTTGAGTAGACTAATTACTAACTAACGATGTATGTACCAAAAGGTATGTTACATTTTCGATGGCAGGAATCCCGTCAAAAGCACTAATGAATAATACCGTCGTCGATTAATTAAGTACGTATTACTTAATGTAGATTGAGGCAATCGTATTTTTTGGTCTAAGAAAAATGTAGGTTTTATTTTCCAATATGGACATATTTAACGTCTATAATCCTTGCATTGGTATGCTGTAAACCCAATTTAGTACTGCCGATTTCCTATTAACGAGTAATAGATCGTACTATCATATCGTACCTACTGCAATTATGAATTAGTAGAGTTTTGATGAGATATAATGTGAAAATGAATGGAGGTCATTAGATTCAAGAGCCGTCGATTAGGCTATAAAATTAGCATAGTAACATTAGAAGTGCTAAGATAGTCATTGAATGCGTCCTGTTGACTACGTATGGAATTTCGGTTGAGATTGACGATAGAAAGGGTGTATTTATTGCCCGTTTAGACGTTATTGGAGTAAATCAATTAAGACTAATGCTCATGAATAGAAATAGGAGCTCTTGAATCAAGTTGTACACAATTATCACCTACCATAAAACAAACAAGGCAGCAATAACAGTAAGGAAAGGATGGAGGAGTAAAGACAGAAAGTGGAATCGCTCTCCTTAAGGTAATATATTTGACTTGACTGCTTGAATGTTTAGTCGAGATTGTGTGTGAGCTGACTTTGTGAGAGAGAGAGAGGCTGAAAGGAATCTGAATGGAAATGCAAATTCATTGAATTCACTCACTCTTGCAAATGAAGAGGGCGAAAAGCTGAAGAAGGCTCTGGCTCTCTCTCTGTAGTCTGGGCTGTACATGTGTCTCATACCCAAAAGTTATTTCATATGTAAAATAATCCGTCTAGTGCAATAGCGTTATTTATGCGGAATAATAGAGAAGCACATCTATTTGTGTATGATGGAAGAGTTGTATAGTGTAAGAGAAAGGAGTAGTCTGCTAACTGGTATGGAATTAAATGATAACGAGTTCTCTTTCGTCTCAGTTCCTTTCATGCCCACTATATTAAATAAAGTGAAAGTTGCTGGAGAGAAAGATGAAGGATTCTATGTATAATATTTTGCTGCAATAAACAGTAACAGTTGTGTATTACTTATTGCGAAGTTACGTTTTATGATTCATACGTACTGTCTCGTGTTAATGAAAATATTTGTAGAATGAGATTTTAATCTTCTTTGAAACTGCAGTAATTTTGATATTTCCACTCTACATCAACTCACTAGTGAAATAAATACTAAAATGGGTCATGGTTCCTTCCTCTCATCATGCTACAATAACTACTGCTTTGCAATAGTATTCATTCATAGCTTTTCATAATTAAAAAATTCTTGAGCCGAACCAAATTAAATGAATTGGGATTACATTTCTATTCAGGTTAATTGCATTACATTATTTACAATTTTGAATCTCCATTATATAGGTACCTATACAACAGAAAATCTTGATAGGATAATTATACAATTGCATTTAAAGAAACCCTGGCTCGTTTGCACTTTTTTCTGACTGTATTTTTTGCCTTTGTTTTTATCCACTACTGCAGAATAGACTACATATTTACAAAGTTGAGAACAAATTGTTCTGGGACGTCGTTTCGGAGTTGGTTTCTAGTAGTTTTTGTTTTTGTGTAATGTGTCTTTAGAGTCATAACCATGTGCTAAGTATTACGTGTATGTTTGCTTAATATTCGTCGGGGATATTGAATTTTACAGTTATACTCTTCACATCTGTCGCCACCGCTGAATTATGTTAGAAGCTGAGTGTAGTATATAGTGATGTGACGGAACATGTTCACACACTTATATATTATGTTTTGCGATAATCTTTGTATGTGACAACCTCACAAATTATATGATTTCGTTTGTTCCGCTTTCGTTGTGTATATATGAACTCATTAAACACTTGCATGGCTTATCTGAATGTCTAAACTATATTGTAGTTTCATTAGTCCTATGCATAAATATCTTGCTATGTACATATGTTATGACAGATATGTGGATTATATCTATCCTTATAGACATAACATAAGTAACAAATAGAATTTTATTGTAATCTACTATAGCATTGTCAACAGAGGCTTGTATGTAGTTAGGACTTTAATGCTTAGGTACAAGAGTAAAGGAAATGTTGTATTTGTTTTCAGTGTGTGTTGTTATGTTGTCTACATGTGTTGTCTGCAGATCTGAGGAACGCAGGCTCTGTCGACAAGTGAAGGAAAATTTTAAGAAAGGAGCCATCGATGATTTAGTAGGTCGGGGCAGGTCGGGTCGGTTCTATTGGTTTTTAATGGTGTAATACGAGTGATTATAAGTAGAGAAGGAATGAAGAATGGCTTTGTGAAGACCCCCAGCAGGGTTTTATATCAAAACGGAAAGGAGTTTTTCTACGGGACTCAGTGATAAATCATGAGCGTGTCATTACTATTACATTACTGCATTACTATTGCTGTAGTTAAATAAAATCTAGGGTTGGGCACCTGATAGCTTGCAACAGACTAACTCAACGCTCCCTATTCGCACTCACATTTTCACAGAACAAACCCACTTGCTTTGCATCTAGTCAACCTCTCTCTACATTTCAAATTGAATAAAACAAAATGAGCACACTCAAGGGAAATGTTTTTATTATACATAATGCACTATTCTATATGTCTATCCATATAATATGTTTCTAGATCTATATGTATTATGCTGTAGGAAATGCACAAGGACGGACGTTAACTGTTAAGTCAAATTTGTCTCAACTTGTGCAGTTGTGCCATGAAACGTATTTATCAGCCACGAAAAGAGAAAAGAATGCTCTAGAAATAAAGAACTAGCATTAACATAGGGAACTTTTGTTCATTTTATACATAGCTAGTAAGAATTAAGGATTTTAGGTTTGGACTATGTATAATCGAAATGCTAGACTTCAGCTTCAATTCAAATTCTAATCTAATCAAAGTTGAGGTTAGTTGAGCTGACTTTGATTCTCTCTCTGGCTTGGCACTGTGCATGGCTCATGAATGTTGACTGTGTCGAGCTGACTTCATAGAGTGCTAGATTGAAAGTCATATAGTCAGTCCGGAGTAGAACGGGAAGAACATAAACAAGAGAGAAGAATGAAGGGAGTTTGAGGGAAGCAGGCAGGTCAATTCACTTGGCTTGCCTAAGTTTGTCTCTCCTGTTGAGCTCATCTGTCAAGATGCGGGAGATTGATAAGGACACCTTGGAACGCTCTGACCCGATGCCGTGCATGGCTCTTTGACACTTGACACGGGCTTCCAATCTCATTCATCATCTTGCCCTCCGTGTCCAGTCCCACAAGAAACTTTCCTTACACTATTCCCACTTTTCGCTTTTAGAGGAAGGCTAGAAAAGCCTTCACGCAAATTCACTAATCCTAATAAAAGCTATAATGTATGCTATAAAACAGTCAATATTTTACATGTGTGTAGTTATTTATAAGCGTGGCTTGAATTTGCATGTGATTTTAGTGTCCATTAAATATGGCAGCCCTATATAATAAGAGTTATGCAGAAATTACACTACAAAACGCTACAGAATGTGGTTAGCAAGAGTTAAATTGTTCATAATATTCTATTTACACCTTAAACTATCACTAACGTGATCCAATTCATGCTTAAGCATAAATCCAATTTATTTCCATTACGCTCACCATGTGCACTGCACTAGATCGTTATTTTGTGGACTTAAATAATGTAAGTATACACATGTAGGGAGTTGCATGCAGAAAGAATGTGTTATTAGCCAGGCTATTCTACACAGCAATATAAATATAGGTAGGTAGTGCATGTTTTATTCAGTAAGAATTGGCTGATTGTAATTTGTGATTTGGTTAGTTCCAGTGCGATGTTTGCACACATCGCACACATTTAATCTCCACATCGCTACCGCATTTCCCTACTTAAGTCTGGAATTAGAATTGCTTTGCATTTCCAATTTCTAGTTCTCATTCCGAAAGTGCACCACTAATCTGATCCATCATGCAAAATTTCCTGACTCATGATTCTTCACTTACACACATCACATCAACGCACCTCAACTCAACTCTCTCTTGCTCATTTACTCCTTTCGAGCATTTCACTACTCTTGCAGTTCCTCTTCTATGTATGCTCACTCGATTCAATGTTTACTTAAGTCCTAGTAGTCTCCGCTCTCACACATAAGTAATTCTATTTCAGATGAGAAATGAGTATGTGTAATATAAATTCACACTGAAGTTACAGACACGGATGGCAATAGATGGAAATATTCATGAACTTGTTGGATGAATTGAGTGAGAGATGTTATCGGTCTCTGTAGTCATTTGTGTATTTGTGTAAGGGTTGAACCTCAACCTTAAATGTCTATGGGGATCACATCCTCTACTTATGCGCACATCCCTTTCATTAATAGTATAACTGTTTAAATATCCTATCTGTAGCATTGTGTGAGAGACTATATGAGCCTTGTGAACATGATGATGATGACTATGATGAATCTGATGATGATTGTTCCACTGTTACTTGACTTGAGTTGGCCTACGGAGATTGCATATAATATTTTATTTTATTATACAGATCCATAGAAAAGATATCGTTAACTCTGTACAAATAGTTACACACATTTCTTAAAATATTATTATTAGGTATATAGGTATACCATACAATGGATATAATATAGTGTACAGGCTTCAGATGGTAGTGGTTGATGGGGATTGTGAACTTGTGATTGGAGTGAGGGCTCCCTGCCTGAGAAAGAACATTTCGGTTCTCCGTATGGAACTTGTCTGGATGACACCAAACCAAGTTAAGGTAACATAACGTGGCAATAGCATTATCCATCCCATCAACGTAAAGTGCAGTGGACTGTCTAAGATAAGAAAACATGAGAGCCCATGTAAGTCATTCTACAATGTTTTCATGTCTATGTCCATGTTCTCCTATACAGACGCTTATAGTATAGGGATACATTTTTAAAACAAAGTCAAGTCGAGTATATAGCATATGGGCTTTATGGGTATTAGACTTTCAGCTTGAGGTCAAACCACGAGCCCGAGCAAACTGCGATTTAAGTAAGTGAAGTTTGTTTCCAGTCCGTATCATAATATTATATCTTCTGTCTGTAGCTGTTCAGGTGTTATATTGGGCAAGTATATTTAGTACTGTGTTCAGTGTCTAAAGATAAGCAAGTCTGTTAAACGGAATAAATGGCCAACTCATCCTGAGCCAATTGGCCACAGCATGCTCCGTGTGAATCTTTACCTTTCATAAGAATAAATCTCAAAGAAGGTGTGTTGCTCGTTGCTTTACCCCATGAATCCATGTTCCCCACTCTGACTTGGTCATTAGAAGAATGATCTCTGTCCTGATATCACTCCTATTCTCTTTCTAAACAAACTATCTGTATCATATCTACCCCCTTAATCCTATAGCCTTCTTCCTGCTTCCCTCTCCAATACCCTAAGGAACATTCTAAGAATAATATTATAAGTAAATACTTCCAGATACATTTTAGACCCAAACGCGATCTTGCCTGTTAAATTTCTATACACATACTTTTCCATCAAATGCTTGTGCCTGTTCCTTTAAGTTTAAATTCATCAAAATAAGAATATTAATTACATAATTACTAACTAAAATATGTAATATTTACTTCAGCATAAGGCACACATTTACATATACACATTCGCCACCAATTTACAATCTAATGTTGATTTTCTCAAACATAATAAAATGTACTTAACATAAAACAAACATAATCTGCTGATGTATCTAATACAAACGAATTGGAATAAGAAAATATTATTTTAATAAAAAGCATTCTGTTATATAAATATCCGAATATTTCATATCACAAACAAAATTATGAAAAAATATACAAGGGGTTTTTTAAAAGACCTCTCCTCCCGCCAATATTTGTATAATAATCTTTAGTTTTTGAGTAACTTAACTACTATTACCAGAAAGGACAAAATGCATTTGTTGTCTTAACATAATATGTGACGACAATGTTTACGTACATCGCTAGAATGAATACTTTTACACGTGCAAATAGTGTTTAAGCTGTAGAGGGGACCTATCTTCGTTTGTATCGAAAAGAAAACGTCCAACGATTTCATTTACATTGGAAGGTAAAGGAAAGAGCTTACCTAAGAAAGTTATGCAACGACTGGGTAACACTTCACAGCACTGCAATAACGATAAGTAACCAAAGACAGCTTAACAAAAGCACATACAGATCAGTTTAATACATATAGTATAGTACCTAGTACATATATATAGACTATATTTCTGAATCAGATTAAAGCTACGATAGTTCAGATGACTTTATGCAGTCATATCGTCACTACGAAACTAAAGAAAAGAGATCTACTAACTTTTGAAATCAAGAATCAGAGCAATTCCCTACAGACGTAGATAGAATGCAATAAATGTGTACAAGTTTCCATGTACAGTAAAAAATAAAATGCATAGGAATGATTTCTGGTTATTTTAAAATGGTTTTCATAGAGAATTAAAAGTATAGAGATGTAAAATGGTAGTCGTAACACGAGCGAATATTGTAAAGAAAGTTGAAAAGAGATAGAGAGACAAGTCCCAACTGAACCATAAGGGGAAGTGAGTGTTGGAACTGAAGACGAGAAAATCTGGTCGAGTTGACTTGTCTTGACTACGTCGTTGCATTACATGTGCATTATGCATGAGAAGTGTTGGTCTAATCAATTTTCCATCCCGTTTCCTCAAAGACAGAATAAGTTATTCCACTTGAAAACTTTTTAATTACACTTCCCTTTGTGTTTCCATTTCCAATGAAAAGTTGGTATTTGCTAAACCTCACTAACTCATGTACATATCCAAAACTGCGTCCTTCCTCTTCTTCGTCGCTTTCTACAAAGAGAGAGAGAGAGAGAGATAGAGACAGAGACGGAAAAGACACACATATTGTATAGTAGTAGTTTTGTGTAGCTTTGACATGACACGGGCCACACTGGCTACATTTCAGTGCACAGCTTTAAATTAGCCTTTTCTATGTAGAGACACTTTACAGTTTCATGCACAGCTATTGACAGTGGAAGAAGGACAAGACAACCCTCTCCCTATAATTCTTAGTATGCAAATGAAAATTGAAGTTAGGGAAAACAATGTGTAACAGTCAAACAAATCGTGGTCGTGTAGATCTGTAGTGGAGTTGGAGAGGAGATGGCGGAGGGAGACAGGCTGACTCTGAATCTGACTGACGATGACTATAATATATCTATTCTGCATTTTCCTGTTCCCATTGCGAGTTGGTTGCGACTGCTTCTTCACGGACTTTATAGCATTGCCTTCCTTTCCTTGCTTTTGGGATGACAGACTGCATTCCATTTCCATTTCATTCCACTCTCGGACCCCAAAAGGAGCCGCAGAGGAAGAAGAATATTACATTATGCATACACACAGCATACGGACAGGGCCAAGAGTTATAGTTTCTACAGATTATGCATATTTTACAAAAGTAAATACTACCACTTACGAACTTCCACTCATTTTATTCTCCTTTATATTCAAGCGATGTGAAGCGAGTCAAAACGATAACCTTATACCACTTTTGCATAAATATTTTCATCATTCTTCCCGATACTATAATCCTCTCACCAGCAATAAAGCAAAGGAACGAACACTAGAATTTTAAAATTCTCAAATAAAAAATGAATGCAAAAAATGTTTTTAGTTGTAGCACCTCAAAATTATCATATCATATTATTATAAATCATCAAGTATAAATTTCAATCAGATAAATGGGACACGTCGTCATTTCAATACGACTTCAAAAATAAAAAATTGGAAACTAGAAAGTCCGGTTCCGTTTTTAACACACTTCACATTTCATAAAAGAAATTACAGATATATATTCAGTCGGCAAGTATTAATTCAAGCCCAGTTTTTAGAAAACAATAGGAATATAGGTAACTGTGGTTGGAATAGATTGAAAAATGTGTGAGGAGGAGATGACGGGGATGCTAGAGGTGAAAAGGCTAATAAAAGGTGAGGTAAAAGGGTTTGAGATTGTCTACGAACGGAGAATGAATAATAGTAAAAGAGATTGTAGAGGCAGCCTTGCAGAAATAAATAGGGATTTAAGGAGACTCAGTTTGCTCTAATACGATGGGATATTTATGCATGACGGATGAGGTATGGAGAAAAATTTATGAAGTTCCGATGGAGTTGTGTGGGTGGCTGAGTCTGTTATACTTGTGCAATCTAATTCGAGGAATAGAATTTTTATTCTTCAGCAGTTGTGTAACTATAAGTACATATTCTATTAGAATAGTAGTGTATAATAGAAATGGCTTGGAGACGTGGTCGCGGTTATTCTTCTGGCATCTCTTTTGGTTGTCTCGTCTTTACCACTCTTTTCATCTCACTCTCTGTTCAGAGATGAGATGAGAATGAGACGTATCAGTTCAGCACTCTGTAATTTAATATGTAATGCTGGCGTGGCGTGGCTTTCTAGTCAACTCTTCAGTTTCTGTGTAAAGTAAACCGAAGGAAGCTGTGCTGTGCCTTTGTGAATTGCGTCACGATTTTATAAGTGGATAGCACAGGAGCTACCGCCGCCACTACTCTTCACTTCACTTGACTGCAGTGATATTAAAATAAGATGATAACAAACCGAGTTAAGAACCAAGGGAAGAACATCGCTGAAATATTGTGCTTATTGTGTGCTCAAGACTATACGTATATAGTTTCTATATTCACACACAAAACGATTTAGTTAGAAAATATAAGAGAGAGAGAGAAAGAGATTTTGTGTGTGTGTATAATGATGAGTATAGAAGAAAAGTGGTAGGATGTCTGTATTATATACATGAATGCCGAGAGACTAATCCAAATGTCTTTTTTCAATGCTTACAATCCAAAACTCCGTTTCATTTCCATTTATTTAAGGTAATATCCAGGAAATCCGGTGCTAACACCAATAGTTATAATATTTCTTCGCACTATATCATAGCTAGGAAGTCTTTGTTCAGTCACTAAAATTGGTTTGCCATCAAATATTATTCCAATCCAATCTAAGCATTCACATTTTCTCTGACTACTGTAATATATATGTGAGTGTAGGAGATGGAGACTAGAATTTCTTATAAGCATTAAGCATAACATTACTGGAAAACTTTAGGCATTTCTATTTGAGAAAATTGCGTTTCGTGCATAACACGCGAATGCTTCTGTGTATTTTATGTCTTTAAAGGTTTCCGTCTTTCAAACATTAGAGAAGGTTAGAGTAAAGCAAAGAAACGTGTGTATTCAAGGCACAGTAGTAGTGTTAATAGAACAAGGAGAAAATGCATATAATGCCAGAGATATATATGTATATAGGAGAACACTTACACAAGTAATAATAGTCTAGGCTGTTGGTTTTCTCTGTTGAGGTCTTCTTGGTCTGGCCTGGAGGAGGTGTGATAGGAAAAAGACTTATGTGATGGGAGGCACAGCTCTCGACTTTCCCTGATTATGTGGAATAAATCCTTCTACTTCCCTTTCAACCGCTTAAATGGAATACGTACACACAACGAGCTGCATTCTTCTTTCTTCCCCCATTTCAATCGTCTTCCGTCCGAATCACGATCATGACCCAACCAAACCAGACGAAACGCTTCTTGAGTGCTGCTGGAGAAAGCTGAAGAGAAGAAGATGGAATGGAAAGGTTCTGTCTCTTCGGTTTCCTTGCGGTCGTCCTCACTTTATTTTGGTTTGGTGACGAGATGGGCGGGAGAGTCAGTTGAGTGAGTGGTGTCTGATGACTTTGACTTGATTCCTCTCCGTTTCCCTCTCGCTTTCTTTACTTGACTCCGATCTGGTGTCAAGTAAAGTGTATGTATTCAATACATAAGCAGTAAATAGGTAGCCTAAATGGTGAGCCCAGCTAAATTCACAAATACTGGTGTCAAGAGAGTAAAGGAAAAGAGAAATAGACGTTCCTTCTACATAATACGATACGAAAATAGAAAATTCACATCATGCCTCCTTCCATGTACTTACAAAACTGGGAGAGACTCATTTTCTTCCTTTTCCTTCAGGCTTTCTCACATGGCGGGCCTATTTATGAATTACGAAACTGAAAACAGGAATTTTCGCGCCGTTTTCTTACATTCACTCAAGATAAAATTTTCTTCTGTCACTGAAAATGATGGGGGAAAATGTTGTTGGAGGTTCCTCGCATCCTTGGCGTTGGCACTTGATGTGGAGTAATGATAAAAGCTAAGCATTTTTCCTCGTGTGTACCAAATCCAAGGAGAGAAATTCAAGTTGGGGAAAGAAAAGAAGACAATGTGTTTTGATGTGCCTAGCTGGAGAAAGAAGAGGAGCTGAATAGTCGTGGTTCCCTTCCACTCACTCTCTCTCTCTAGCTCTCTTATAAGTAAAAGGAGGAAAAGAGTATCTCTAAGTAAAAAGGAAAAGAGTAAGTGGAGTTGGATGGAGTCGAGAGATTTTTGCAATCAAGATGTAAAGTCTTCCCTTTTAATTCTCAAGAGAGCAGTTTTTTACACCCGAAAATCAACATTAGTTAGGCCTCATGGAAATGGCAAGGAAAGACGAGGAGGCAGAGAGATGATAAGGAGAGCCTCTCAAAAACAGTGCAGCAGCCATGCCAAAGCCAACGAAACGAATCCAAGTCTTACTTACATCAACTAGCTTGTGATAGTCTCTTTTATTGCATTCATTCCTTGTACTACACTTCTATTAAGTCTATATAGGAAATGTTAGCACTCCTTTTCCTCTTTTACTTGTGTAGTGAAATCTTGGGCCTTCCCATCTTGTCTTGACTTGACTGGAGTTGAGTACTACTTAGAGCAGACTCCTTGTTCATACTCTCATGCGGTAATTAGAAAAGAGAAGTATAAGTAACTCGAGTTTAGCCAAGAGGAACTTGATCATCATCCCCCCACTTACATGCAATCATAGCTTCTCCTAGGAAAACATGGAAATGGACAGAGATAGCGAGTCTTCTATGTTCACACGATAAAATATATTTAGTAGAAAGTGGAATCTCTCTCTATGCTATCACTACTAATAAGGGATATTATGTACTCTGTAAGTAGATGAAAACTATGCAGAGGGAATCTAAGATGGAAAAACAGGCTTTCTTTGCCCTCAGTTTCACTCTGAGACTTTTCTCCTTCCGTGTGTATTATACTTAGGTACACTTAAGTTAATTTAACTCTTTTGCCCTCACTTTCCTCCTACAATGCATTATTGCTGGAGTTAGTGGACTAGCTCTGCTTCCTTTCCTCTCCTTTCTTTCAGCTTCATTTCACTCTTGGCTTACTGTATCTAAGTTTATCTTAGTTTTACTTTAACTAAAGAACTCTACTCATGTTTCTCTTCATTTGCAAACTGAATTGACTAGAGTGCCTATACATTTTCTATAGTTTCTCCCTATCTTCCTCCTTAAAATAGATAGCTACATAATGCAACATAGTACAACATATTCGGACATTCTTCCCTCAGTTTCCTTCTCCAGCAACTTTTATTGAAATGCCCTCCAGTCTACCAGTTTAACTACCCGCTTCTCATACTCATCGTCAGACTGAATGGGAACTCATTTGTAGATTCTCATTTACTAAATTGGCTCTTTCTTATTCTACACTATCATCTCTCATACTAATATAACTAAATAGAAATTCTTTCCAACTCTCCTCAACACCAAGGAATAGTAAACATCCCCCCTTTCTCCTTTCCCTTTTCACTACCTCGCCATGCCTAGAAACTCAAGTGTAAAGTAAACAAGGAAGTCCCCTTTAGCATTTTCTTAGAATGGGCAACATCTGCCCACTCTCACCTGATCTGATCTGATCTTCTTTACTTCCTCCAATAAAACCCAAACTCCTCGAACTCTCTTCACCTCACAATAAGCAAGAGTGCCATAAATCACAATTCCAACGTATAAACTTTAGTTCTTTCGCCTTAACTAACGCTAAGCTTCCCAGGTATAACTGGCTACAGTCAGTATCAAGTACAGTAGGTATATTTGTGTTTTAGATTTTCCAGCATTGCATTGGAGAGAAAATACACATGGGTTAGGATTCTTTCCTTTAATATTCTTTATTTGCAAAAGAATCTTCAAAAATAAGTATTCTGTCCTATTTTAGAAATTCTATTTCTACTTTTTGCTTCGAAGATTAACAGTATTAATATTAACAGCAATTACTAGTGGATTGGGATAATGTTTCCTTTAAATCTTCGTCGATTTCCGTTGTTCAATATGTTCAAATGAAACGAAGCATGCAGATGTTATACCATGCGTAAATGGAAATGCATTAAATTAAATCACGTTTTAGTAATTTCTTGTTTATTCCAATCGCAACAATTCTTTTGTTGGGAAACGGTGAAATAACATCTCATATATAGTGCTAGATTACATTGTAATCTTATTTTGTGTCCACTGCACTGTTTACCAAAAGCTATACTTTAGGAATTGACTACTTCATGCAACAATTCAATTTGTTCAATTCAATTTGAATTTCAACTGATTTACTAATTTTTAACTGACATTTTAAATTATCTCTGTCGTTTATTTGATGTTATAGTGAGTGCTTTCGATTGCATTTAACTTTTGCATAATAGTATAATTTTTGAAATTCGAAGGTACATTCAAATAAATTCCGACTTCGACGAATTAAACATACGTGCTCGTTCCGTATTCCTAAAGCTACTTTTTTCTTGGGTTGGTATTCATGACCGTAAGCTGTAACTGTAAGTGTTGAAAATTGTTGAATGGATGAAGGACCGGATAAGCTTTAAGTCGAAAAGCAATTCTCCCGAGAAATTAAGCGTGACAAAATCCGGATTGAATCGATGATTTTTCGTTGACTTTTTGACACGCTGAAAGTCAAGAGTGAAAGATGAATAGCCTTGTTGCCCTAAGAGAAAATCTTGCCGTGCAGTGGCCGTGTATCAGCGGTAGAAATGTATAGAGACTCTTGTGTCTCATATTCAAGCAGTAGTGCTGTAATGTCTGCTTTTATACCGTTAGGTAACATCTCCCATTTCACAGTATCTATACGTGCACATTTTTGCTCGCCTATATAATACCACATGTACTGTATGAAGCAAACCTAAAGCAACTATAGAAATTTTACCGTGGAGAATATTTTACACACATTACTACCACATATCCGTAAGTAGGTAGTTTAATTATTATTATACCTACTGAACTCTATTGCATAATTCTAAGAAAAATATCATTTGAATTTGTATGTTTGAATTTTTTACATTGAAATGATATGTGACTAGTAATCCATATCTGTTCCAGACAATGTTCATAGCTTACGAGGATAATAGGAAAACGAAACAGAGATAAAATGATGACGAATATTGACGAACCCTGTATTTCAGTATTTACGGTACACACATACACACTTCTGAGAATTTAGTATGGATCTCTGTTCCTTAATCCACAGATCGCTATCGGTGTGTTCGCATTTGGTATCTGTGTGAGGGTACTAAGCAATTGTATGGTTTATATTGGTAGAAGTGGGAGTGCAATATTCAGTGGTGGAGATAGGATCGGCTATCAACTACGTATCTTCCATCACAATACAATCCCATCCTGGAAGTACTCGGTATCTTCATGAAATATAGTGCTAAACTGAAATAGACAAGGGATACTATTCTGTAGTGAAGGAGCAGAGACATACATCCTTGTGCACACGAAAAGAAAAGTAAAGGAGACAAGAAGACCACACGATGCAATTCTTTTTCACTTATCTGGCTATCAGTTCCTATAAGGAAACGTAAATGTTGTTTTAGAAAGAACCCACGAAAGAGTTAAATAAAGAACTGTGTAGATAGAGAGTATCGCCAAGCGCGGCGTTCGACCCGCTTGTATATTTTGTATACAACCACGGGACAAAAGACAAAGTTTATGTACTGTCTTCTCGTGGTTAGGTAGTGCGCGATTTCTTACACCCTTCTTCCACATTACAAAGAGTGTCTTGTGATTGTTCTGCCCTTCGTATATGTCTCATCTCTCCGGAAAATAACAGTACATACAATCTTCGTAAATCCTATCTCTCTCTGCCCTCGTTTCAACTGTAAGACGTCTACAGCTTGGACATTCATACCTAGACTCGTGATGTTGTTTTTCCACATAGCTATAAAAGAGCCTTACTTAAAGCTATCTTAAAACTACAGAGTATCAGGAACCCACATCTTAGGTAGACATTATATTCCTACTTTGTAAAATGTAGCGGTAGTGGTATGACAGAAAATAAAAAAAGTCTTTGTATCTGTTGATATGAGTATAGTGTGGATATTTTCCACTTTCTTTGTATTGCGGAAGAAGAGTTTCTCGTGGTGGTTCTTCTATTGCATTTTTCTCTTTTAGTTCTTAGAATCTGGAAAGACGCAGAGACACATAAGAAACCCAAAGGAGAAAACCAAAGCTCATTTAAAAGGGAGAAGGAAAAGAGAGAAAGTGGGAATAAAGTAAAAGATCTTTGTCCTTTGCTCTCCTACGGAGAGTCAAACAGAATAAAGTGATGAGAGACACAAGAGCTGATTTTCTGTTTCTCTATCTTTCACTATTCCATTACTACGCCATGCTATTAACTCTATTACCCAATCTTATCATTGCTCCACGAAAAACATTATTTCTCTGTAACACCTAAAAGTAGGGAGTGAGTGTATGTTTTTGTCGCAATATAGCCGAGTTTGTGTCCTGTCATGTTGGTCATTCAGCTTCCTGTTCCACAATTCTCTTCATCCTCTGTATGACTATGTGGAAAAGAGTGAGCTGCTCTGTCTCTAATTTTAGTATAGATACAAACAAAGGTTATAATAATATCATATATCACTATGAGGTAACAATGCCCTTGTGTATGTGTCTGTGTGAGTGATCCCTTTCTTTGGGGTCATAAAGCTCTGAAATGTGTGCAGTGGTTTCCTGCTAAATCCAATATAAACTCTATTCTTCCGCACTACAATGGTTAATATGCTGGAGTTGGAGGTTGGCGAGAGGGTCGAAAGTCGGGTGGCTAGATGAGAGGATTTTTTATGTGCTCTCTGCTCGGCTGAATCTTCTATCCATACTTAAGGCTCCGGAATATCAATGCGACTTTTTCTGTTCATATCTATCCTTTGCATTTGGACATTAGAACTTAGGACTCAGAGCACTTAAATCCACTCTCCGAATTAATCTGCTGTTGGAAAACACACTAACTTAATAAGGCAGGACAGTAGATACCTATATCTTTCACAATGCTCTATAAATATGTATTTAGTTGTATCTTGAGTGTAGTCTGTAGTCTTGGACAAGGAGTCAATGATCTACTATGTAGTTATAGAGAAAATAAAAGAGCGGATATAGTTAGTTATCGTGGTCTTCATGGACTGAGCTTAGAAATAGATAAAATGAAGCTATATAGGCAGAATGGAATGGACCACACGGGAATTTTCGGTTTTATTCCAGCAAGAGTGGGTTCGTTAGTCAAACCAAGGGAAGTCAAGTGGATTGAAGCGGAGCAGATTGGAGTGGACTGGACTTGGAGTGACTATCCATTGACTTATTCAACTGCTGGACTGATTGTGAGTTAAGGTACTTTACTCACTCAGCAGTAAATTCAGGAGCTCATTCAAGCCATGTCATGCCATCACTTTTTTACTATCTGCTATATCACTACTCCTACTCCTATTCCCTACTCATCATCATCATCAACATCAACCTCGATATCGTGATGATCCGATGCGGTTATTTCGTCTCCACCAATTTGCTCTGATTGTATTACTTATGGCATTACTTCCCATCCCATACATTTCTCCATCTCATACAGCACGCTCTCTACAGATATAACCGGTGAAATAGTAATAATACTAAATGAACGCTCGTCAAATGCGCAGTGGATTGTGTATCGACACAAATAAAGATGTACATATAGACGCAAACAAGTAGTAGATCTCTAAGAGCAAGTTTTCTTATAAGCATCCTACAAACAGAAGATATAGCTAGGTACGTCTTTTCCTATTAACGAATCAGTACCTTTTCGGATAAATGAGTAGAAAACATCTTTCGGTGTCCTATGACATGATATGAGTTGAAATGATGCAATCTCTGTTGCTGCCAACTAAACTAATGAAGTTGGACTGAAGAAGGATCAGATTTGTTAAAGGAGTGCGTTTGACGAAAATAAAATCTTCTTCTTGGTATTATTTGGTAGAGAGAGACGGGGAAGGAGGACGAGGCAGAGGGATGTCTAGGATAATAAGAGCTTCTGAATTCCTTTTATTTAGATTTAGTTCTCCAGTTGCATGATTTCTTGTGAATTAAGGAAGGAAAAGGCAAAAGTTTGTCCAAAGGGATATTTCATGCCATTCCAACCCGTCGGCTTCATTAATTTTGAAAAGGTTTAAGTGAAATTTTGTGCCTGCGCTTGAACTTTATCTGCACGCTCATCTCATCTTATTTCCATCTTCATGTCTCGTGTAGCACAGTGTAGTGTGCTAAGGACGGATTTGTGGATCTGATAAAAAATGATATCTATATATCTACATATTATCAAGTACATACTTTATTTTGGTAGGACCTTATCATAGAGAGTGGCTAGGGTGTGTGTTAGCCAATAGAATGAGATGATAATGTATTATTATAGGTTAATATCATGTAAGATATGTACATAATAATGTATATTATTCCTTGCTAGATTACTCCAGGGCTTCCCTCTAAGCAAGTTGTAAAAATGTGATCTAGAGAGAGAGAGAGAGAGGGCCAGGGCAAGGAAGGGAAGGCACGACCACGCAATGCAATAAAATAGACTAACTAGCCATTGCCATCGTGTAATAGGCCATGCCATGTCAAGACAGATGGTCTCGAGCGTCGGAGCAAGTTGTCTCCCTGTTATGTTATGAAGATGATCCTGTCCTAAGTCCAGATCTGTGAGAATGCATGATCCCTTTCATATAATGCAGCTTATATCTCTAAATCCTGATTGTATAATGTAGGGAATATTATTCTTACCTTGTGCTATTTACTATGTGCAGTAGAAGGTAGATGAGGATTTCCAGGCAGGCATTTAGCTCGCGGATGGAATATCAGATGAGAGTGTCACTAGGAATGTGAGATGAGTCGCCGTCTCTATCGTCACTTCCACCCTGTCCATTACAAGCATTCTGAAATTCAACCGATTCATCTCTCTACTTTATAACAATATTCCCCGTGTTCATAACATTCTAATTCTCCTCTTTGCATATTTATAAACCGGAATTGTTGGTGGGGCTTTAACTCGTCTATGGCTATCTATTATGTGTAATGTGGCATCGGATCCTCTTCGGCCTTTTGTCCCTCCGACGGCCCAAAGTTCAGCCTAGATAAATTATTAGCCGCTCAGGTAATTAAATATGTAATTTGTCTGATGTTTATTGATCGTTTGCTGCGTAAAATCCACATTTCATACCTCTTCCTCCATATCTCATCTTTCATGAACTCACAACTGGACAGGAACAAGAGCCTTCTCACTGTTTTACCAACTCTACCTACTCTATTACACTAAACCGGGCAAATAAATACTTTTTACTAGTTTTCTGTCTCATGCTAACATCACAACTGAAACTTTAGTATTTAATTTACATGGCAAAGTTTTCATTGATTGCTCTAGCGAGAATATTGTCTATCTCTTTGAATTTCAACGCTCTTCTCTCTCTCCAATTTATACTGCTCGACTATGTTTGCTCGTGTGAGGATTTATTTGCTCTAAGAAAATATAACAACAAATACTACAGCTACTTCTAGTAGTACTATGTACTACCTTTGTGATAAGATAATATTTGCATAGACTGCCGAAGAATCTACGAATATCTTCCCGCGGAGAAGTTATTATTATTATGGGGAGAAAGGAAACCTACGCAAAAAGTTCACCTTCCCAAACTTTCAACTTCTTTCCACTCCAATAAAGTACATTGCATTGCATCGTTGTGATAGAAAAGGAAATGTAAACTAGCTATCGATTCTCTAAGAATCTTTCAAATAAACTGGAGCAAGAGCAAGACCAATAGACAGGTCCAGCCTAAAAGAAATATTCTCAGAGATTCAGGACTTCCTTTGATCTAACATTTTCCATTCCCAATGTAATATCATATATTTATATACTGTCGATCCATATACTCTATCTATTTTCAAGTTTGTTAAGGATTATTACTTTTATTACGCAGTGAAATTGACAGCCTAATTTTGGCATGATACATTTTACTTTTCGCTAAAGTTGTGAAGCCTATCCCAGTGGGAGGACGTGGGCTGCCTTGATAGCAACTGATCGTAAATATAACAAATTGATAAACATTTTCAAATTGAGCTTGCATTATGAATAGCCACCAACAACTGGTTTTATAAAAGAATGAAAAACTCTAAGATGTATAGGTAAATATACGTAGCTATTTATACACAGTAAATGCCCTTTGTAGGCGGTGTGTCTCCTCACGATGTACATTAGGATATTTCTTCCTTCAAGAGACAAATTTGATTGTGAACTAGTTTGGTTAATGGTTACAGAAGAACTCGGTAGGATTCCTCTTTCTTTGACTGAATAAATGTGGAAGGGAAGTAAAGAAATGAAAAGCCGAAGCGAAGTCAAAGGTATTACTTACTGGAATGGAATTGTATCGGAACACTAACACTAGATCAAAGATATGAGACGGAGAAGATGAAATGAAACTGAAAAGATGTGTTCGAAAGGAATAACATTTTTTGAAAGGGGACTAAAGAATTCAAAGTCAAGTCAAGAAAGATAAAAGTCAGGGTGAAACTCTCTACATAATCTTTATATTCCTGATGATAAGAATATCTTCCAATAACTTAAAATCACTTAGAAAGGATTCTATATTCTATCATACTCCATCAACTCTCTTCCTGTCTGAATTTAATCGGACAATGCAAGGGAGCATTAGCTGGGTGCACGGTATAACTATACTAAAAAAATCGAAATTTATGTTTTAGTAGTAATGTTACAGTGTACTGTACCAGACATTATTATTTCTTTTCAGTAAATCCCGTCTTCGGGCAATGTGTAAGCAAACTTTAACAATGTGGTGCATAGAGGAGCTAGAGCTGCTCATGTACTTGCAAAAGTACGTCTTAAGGGAACAAATACAGAGAATTCAAAAAATGCAAATATTTTTCCTTATTTCTACCGTTTTGACATATGCAAAGTCAAATTATATCACCAACAAGTAGTACAGCGACATATAGACAAGTTTATATATTCAGCAGAATTTATTAATTTATAAGGAACAGCAGAGTGAATAAGTAATATCCCAAAGCAGTTTTTCTATAATGCTTTACCTGTCTATTTGCATGAGCATTAAGCATTTGAATAATCCGTGGGGTATCGGATTTTATTTTATATTTATTTCCTAGCCAGCCAAAAATTGGTTCGTACATGCGCGACCGCGCATGTAGAACCAATTTTTGGTCGACTTCTCCGGCCTAGGCCCTCTAAAGTGTGACCATTATATATCATGATCATTTTGTACGGAAAAACAAAATTTCCCCAAAATATTTGCCTGAAATAATTTTTCCCGGTCACAAAATATTATATCATGAAGTACATAATATTGTCGGTTCTGATTTGAGAATAGCATTGGTGATTTTTAGGGAAAATATCATCAGAATTGCAAGTGTTCAAAATTTTCAAGATGTTTCAAGAAATCAAGCTTTTTGATCAGGTCGATTTTGATCTGATCGAAGATGAAAAAAATCAGTGCAAAATCAGTTGCACCATTTGAAAGAGGGCCCTAAGAAGAATTAATTAATGTAGTTTGGTCAGCATATAAAAACTGGCTGTTTTGTAGAATGCTGCTGCTACCCGAATGACAAATCTACCAAACCCGTAAATCATACTACGAGGGCCATTTCATGTATTTTAAACCATTTTTGACCAATCATATTTCGATGTTCTGTCAATGAATTCCCCGGAATTTACTGTGGCTAATAGGCCATATATATAAGCATCTGTGGCCGAAATATCGTTGATTTGGAGTGGTTCAGTTCCGAGATATC